>JASSUY010010299.1:0-22854 GCA_032466535.1 Forpus xanthops
GCGCACGAAGCCCGGCTGCGGCGAGCCCCGGCGCTCCCGGAGCAGGTAAGCGGGGAAGGGGGGTACCGGGATGTGGGGCGCTCCCGCGGGATGCTTGGGGTCCCTCCGCCGCAGCACCCGGGCACGGCAGGGTGTGGGGCGGGCTGGCTCCGCACGAGCAGCAGCACCATCGCGGATTTGGGACCTGCTGCCTGCGGGGTCCCTCCCTTATTTTGCCCTTCCCGGCCGGAGCCGCATGCGAGGGGGAGCCGGGTACCGGGCTCGGGCATGTGACGGGATTTTTACTGTTACGTCATGACATCGTGTCTATGCATGCCGATAATATCCCGATATGTCAGCTCGGGGAAGGGGGTCGCATCCCGGGTAGAGACCCTGGTGGGATAGAGCACTGCTCGGTCCCCAGGGGAGGAAAGCTCGCCCTGTGGGGCGGCTGCACACTGATGCGTCCCTCGCGTGGTTTTTGGGGTGGATTCGTGCTCATCTGAAGCATCTCGGTCTGGGAAAACGCATCCACGGCCTCGTCTGGAGGCCTCTGGGGAAGCCCCGGGCTGGGATGCGCTGGAGGGAGCCGAGCCCCGTCGCGGGTGGTGACTGCGTGTTTCGCATCTGCCTGTGCCCGCTGAGCAGCTTCCGGCCATCGATCAGGCTTCTGGAGGTGGGGAAAGTGCTGAATCATTTGTACTCCCGGCTGTCCGGGCGGCTCAGCCTTTCCCGACCCCAGGAATGGGCTGCAGGGACCGAGGGATGCTCTGCGGAGGGAACGTGGCCTGCAAGAGGTACCCGTTGGCTTGAGCGCGGTGTAGCATCTTCCTCCGTGGCCTTAGCTGCTCCTTGGAGGACGGGGGTCAGAGAGGATGCAGCGCTTACTGCGTGGCGAGGCCTCTGGGCATGGGGCTGTGGGGAGGGACGTGGGGTCAGGGAGGTTCCCTTCCCTTCTGCCATGGGAAGGGCCCGGGCTCGCTGCCGGGGTAGGGTTTGCTTTTGCCTTTTCAGGGCTGCCTTTGAGGTTCTTTTTCAAGGTCAGGTCCTTGGAAGTGCTCCCGTGGAGCACTTCCGAAAGTCGAATGGGGCCGTTTCTGAATGCTTTTTGACAGAGGGGCAGGGGAAGGTGGATACTGCAGGAAAACCGAGGTACCGACAGGCAGACGGATGCCTGACTGGTTTAAGATGGATACTGTGGCACTGTCAGAGTTTCAGTGTTTCCGAGGGGCTCCCAGCAGATGCTGAGGACAAAAGCAAGAATCCGGTTTATTTTTATTGCGATGCTGCCTCCTTGTTGCCTGTGTTGCTGTGAAATCCCCCCCTTTGGCAGCAGAGCTAAATTGATCGTCAGCATGACTGCTTTGTCTCTCGAAAACTTCTTTGCAGGGCCTACCTTGAGAGATAATGGCTCCAATTCAGCATCCAATTGTATTTAAGGGCTGGGGCTGGGCCCTCGCTGACTTCCCTTTTTTGTGTAGCTGTAACACGAGTACGACATAAATAATGTATGGAGGGCTGCGGGAGGACGGCTCGAGGTGTTAAATTGGAAGGTGGACTTTGTTCCTAGGGGTTGAGGCCTGGGGACCTGCGTTGTCTTGCATGTAGGATGGAGCTGGTAGTAACAAAGCTCCATCATCATCTTCAGCGTCTCGCCAGGGTTACCGCTTTGTGTTGCCTTGGCCGTGGCTCGGGGTTTGATTTAAACTTAAGTCAGTCAATCCAATCATCTCTTCTCCCGGCTAATGATTAAATGGGAAATATCCCAAGCTCTCAGAAGGTATTAATTCCTAATGAATTATTTGCTTTGCTGTGATCTAATTGTCTTCATCTTCATGGGTCTTGTGCAGAAAATCGATACTGCTGCTGGCAAAGTGCCACTGCAAAGGCTTTCTGCAGTGGCCAAGCATCAAAGGTAGTGAAATAACATGAATAACAGCAGGAAACAAGGTCTCTGTCTTCATACCAGAGTTCCTGTGTGAGGTCCTGTGAGAAGGCTACTCACATGAGACTCCTGTACATAGGTCTTTACCTGGTTGTGCCCCTCTTGGGAGGATGGCACCGACAGTCCATGGGTGAGCTGTGAGGTGTGGCCTGTGCGCAGTGAGCAGGGAAGGTGTTGAGATCAGGTGTGAATAGTGACACATCAGAGACTGAGTGGGAGCAGAAGGAAAGCTGTAAATGCAGACTCAGCTGCCGGTGATTCCTGTGATTGTGAGCGGGGTCAGAGCATCACGGACAGGAGGCAAAGGGACCTTTGCCGGTGCCTGTTCAGGTAGATGGGAAATGGTAACTGCATGGCTGTTAACGTAGTTTAATGGGGGGCTGGAGCAGCTCTGCTCTGGAGACAGGCTGAGAGCTGCAACTGGAGGAGCTTTAAGATCCCTTCCCAAGCCACTGGGTGATAACTCTCCACTGAAAGTGCTTTTATTTCCATTGCTGTTTCAGGCCTGGTTGGGTGACCCAGTGTCCTTGGGAGAAGGATCAGCAAGTGAGTTACTCATAGGTACCAAGTACTTTGCCAGACTTGACTCCTCTCTCCATCCCGCTCGTCTGTTTAACCCCACTGAGCAGAAAAGTGGTAGTTATGGGGGGTCTCTACCAAACTACCAGTGGGTAGAACTGGAGCTGCCCTGGGCAGAGGGAAGGCTTGGACCTGCTAGCAGAGCTTCAGGGATTGTTGGCTCCATCTTGTTCTTGGTGTGCTCCAGCAAGGAGCTCACAAGGAAAAGGTGCACTGCTTGTTCTTGAAATAAAGATGCAGCTGAGTTGAGAACGTTTGAGTCCATCCCTGAATGTCTCCATGTCCTGCATCAAAAGCCAGGTTTTACTTGAATGTCAATAACAGCAAAGCTGGGAGGAGATTATAAGAAATCGAAGAAAGAAACTGCTGGCAATTCCCACTGGAATCTTCCCTGTTCCTTGGGCTGTTTGCCCTTCCCAAGGTATCCCCTGGTGTCTCAAAAGCAAGCAGGCAGCTCAGGCCCAGCATTGCACTGAGGGGTTCAGAGTAGCTGAAAGGCTCTGCAGATGGTGTCAGGCGGTCTGGCTTCTCCTTCTGCCCCGGGTGACTCCTTTCAAGAGGAGCTGTAGGTGCTGTTGGATGACTTTTGCTGTCTCCTCCTCCTGCTGAGGCAGCTCAGACCTTGGCTCCTTTACCTTTGCTGTCCAGGATAATCGATGTGTAACTGTGGGGATCCTGCTCAGAATGGATGCGGAGCTGCTGTTACCCAAAAGAACCCTCCTCCTTTTTCCTTTTAAACTCCAGATCTACAAGAAAGTGTTCTGCGTTGTCCTGGATTAAAACAGAGGAGGATTTAGACCTCAGCCCTGCTTATAGGCATCACTGTCCCTTGTTAATAAGATAGGAGGAGAAGGATTAACAACTGAACAAGTAGGGATGCTTTTGTGTGGCTAAACAGCATAGGAGATCCCAGCAATGCGGGCAGGACATGTCTTTCTTTGCCTTGCCTCTTGAGCTCACTCAGTTCAGGATCCTTTGGATCCCATCCTCTTGCCGCAGTGATAACCTGGTGCTGTTATCCTCACTGCAAAAGGCAAACCTGGAGGTTTGCTTGGCTTCCTGGCAGGTTTGCTGCTGCTTGATGCCTCTTTGGCAGTAGATTTTGCTGTCTTCCAGCATGAGGCCTGATGGGTTCTTACAGACCTTCTTAGTCACAGCAAGCAGACACTGTCTCGCTGTCAGCCTGCATTGCTCCTGACATGCCCTGGCACAGATGGGCAGGGATGGCAGTTCAGTGTAAGCTGGGAGGTGGATGGGGCTCACCTTGAACCTGCAGAAGATGTGGTGAAATCCCCTTTCTGCTCTGAAATATCCCCTTTTCTCACTCATCCCATTAACCTCAAGAAGCTCCAAGTCAAAAGGGAACGTGGGGCTTCCCAAATTGAAGAGACCACCAACTAAGGCATGGAGCTGTTATTTTCAGTGTGTGTTAATTAGAAGCTCTTTGAGAAGTGGCTTCTGTGTTCTCAGGGTTATTCAGAGAGCTGCGATCTTGACCAACCCTCTTTAATTTGCTTGGTGTCCTGTGTGTTGGGTGCAGCACTGGGATGGACGTTGCTCCACTTTAAGGTTTTTCTTCCCTTGCAAGACTCAGGGACATGGTTTAGTGGTGGACTTGGCAGCATCAGGTTTATGGTTAGACTCGATGGCCTTAAAGGGCTTTCCCAACCTAAATGATTCCATGGTTCAGTGTATTTACACTGAAAGTGCGAACAGAACCACAGCTTCGAGGTCCCTTCCTGCCCAAACCAGGCTGAGGCTCCATGGTCCTATGCTTGAAGGAGGATTTACCACTGAGGAGTGAAACTGCCGCGGGTCAGGAATCGGGAGGACACAATCTGCCTCTCTCCAGGGTGCTGAACCCCCCGGGGGTGGCGGGGGCACCCCGGGCTCCTCTGCGATCCCTGCCTGAGAGCTCCCTGTTGCTCCTTCTGTCCTTGGGAAGGGACAATAGGCATAGGTTGAAACAAGAGGATGCAGGGGAGAGGCATGAATCCCCCCGTCCCCAGCAGTAGTTTAGGTTACCCAGAGAGGATGGGGGCTCTCTGCCCTTGCTGGATGGGTGTTTTAAAGACTCATCTGGATCAGACCCTGAACAATCTGCTCTGACCTTCTAGCTCATCCTGCTTCCAGCTGATGGTTGTACCCAGTGATCTGCTGTGGTCCCTTCCAGGCACAAGTGGCTTGTGATCCTGTTACCTTAAGGGTTTTCATCAGCAGGAAGCAAACCAACCTGTTCCCTCTTTGCATTGCTTTGTGACTCCTTTCTGATGTACAAAGATCAATGCTCCTCCTGCGCAGCTGCCTTTCTTCATGTTCACAGCAGGTTTTGTTGTCTGTTCCAGGGGACAGGAGGGAGGGAAGGGAACTGCAGCACTCCCTTCTCACAACGAACTGTGAAGGTGGAGGCCAGCCCCAGCTCTTGACTTGCTTCTGGAAGCTTTACACACTGTCTGCTCAGTTAGTGAGGAGCTGCCTGTGCTCTGGTGTGTGTGGTGGTGAATGTCATTCTTTCTCAAGCCGTTCGGACGCTTAGGACTTGGAGCCAGCCTGCATCTTGTTCCACAGGCTCTGAACAGTTCCACATAGGGTATGGTACCACCAGCCACCTCATGGTTAATGACACAGCCCTGTTTGTGCTAGCTGGGAGAGTTACTAATATGCCCAAGAGCACGGCATGGCTCTGCAGTTGATAAAGACACATCTGTACGCTGAGCTGCACCCTTATTGAGTGAAGGGCCTAGAAAAAGCTCTCTTTCTTGCTGTCACTTAAATGGTGTCAGGATTCGTGAAATCTTGCTTTCAGATTCTTACCAGACCCAGCAACAAAGGCTGCTTGTTGCAAGCTCATTGGTTTCTGTTCCAGTCCCTGTGACGTGTTCACAGATGTGTGCAGGCAAGTGGGAGGAGGAGAGGGATGGAGAACCGAGGCTTTGTAGCCATCCACGTGTGGCAGCAGCCTGGGACCCCTGACACTGCCTCAGGCCAGCCCTGCTTCATGATACATCTGGCATGTCCCAGAGCATGCTTTGGCCCTGCTGTTTTGAGCAGTCTGCAGCTGAGCAGCAAGCCTTGAGCACGGGTGGGCACTTCAGTCTTGGCATATTGTGACTTCTCCCATGGCAAACTGAAGAGGATGTAGCTAAGTCAGGTTTGATGCCTGCTGCAATGGAGCCATGGGTGCACTGAGAACAACCTCTTGAAAACCACGTCCAATCGACTCAGTACATTGATCATCCTGTTTGCTTCTTCCACTACATCTCTAGTAAATCTGCATTCTAATAAAGAGTATCTTGAGACTGAACTTTCTATCAAAGTGTTCCATCCCTTATGCCAAAACTGAATTGGAGCTAATTCATACACGTATTATTGGGCTGCACTTACTAGGAGATGAATGTGTACAATAGAAGTGTCCTTCAAAGTGCTGTGTTTCATGTCACAGCCTGACATGCTACTGACAGCTCTGCCATCCAGATGCCAAGGCCCACAGGGGTTTATTCCCAACCATAGCAGCAGCTGTGTCCACAGCCATGTGGTTTTGGTTGACCTCATCGGGGTTCTGGCCACGGTGACAGCTGTGAGGCTGATCTGGCTTGAGCCCAGTAGGGCAGGCTTCTCTCTAACACTGAATTTCATGGGCCCTGGTTTCCTTGTCTTCCTCTCCAAACAGAGAGCCTTGGGTTTGGGATGGAGGTGGGCCTGGTGCCTGTGTGCGCCCGGAGCTGAGCTGGGGAACCTGTGCTTTCTAAGTACTGCTGGCAGGCTTTTTACCCAGGAGGTGACTGTGTTTGCTCGGCTGTGCTGCTGCTTCCTCCCCCCTAACCTGCCTTGCAAGACAAACAAAGCTGAGTTATGCTTATGTTCATAAAATGGCCCTGGCCCATGATGCGCACTAACATGTTTTAGAGACTTCTTTATCCCAATTAAGAGACGAGTTCGAGACTCGCATGAGAATAAATAAACCTCTGATTACAGAGCTTGGATCAAGCTCTGCAGAAGCAGGTTAGTTAAATCCAGTGGGGTGACTGGGATTGTCCCTTCTGGGCAGGGAGGGCAATTTAAACTGTATAAATAGGAAGTGACTGCAGTGAGTCTCAGCTCTCTTACTGACATCCAATTGTTCCCAAAGCCCTTGTACCCTGGGAATTCACTACCTGCTCTAGATGCTTTCCTGAGAGCAGGTTTATGATGGGAGCTCTATAAGTACACACACAGTAAGATGGTCCTTGTGGAAGTCAAACTCACCATAACACTGGGAAGTGGGGGGGGTGGGGGAAGGACATGGGTACCTGATTGAAACAACCAGTCAAAGCACAAGAGCCTGAGAATGAGTTTTAAGTGAGTGTATTGCCTCCTAGACTGGGCAAACGTATAATTAACTATAAGATAACAGGGTGGCTCTACAAGGCACCTAATTGCATTTTCAATTGTCAGCTTGTCAGCTCTGATTCAGTCTTCATTCAATCTGGGCTTTGCCAGGGCAGTGTCTGGTTTTAAATGGCATTTCCCTCTCCTGGCAGCAAGGAGGGATCTTCTCCTTCCTTATCTCCAGAAATCTCTGCTAGACCAGCTCCTGATCTGTTCCACCTCGGATGTGCTCTCACTGCTAGAAGGTGCTATTAATGCACTGGGTAATATAGACAGCCTTGATGGGGCAGAAGAAATCACACCCCAGGCAACAGGAGACTGCTGCAGGCTGCAAGGCTTGCGGTAGCCTGGGAAAGTCCTGCAGGCACTTTCCTCTTGCTGCAAGTGATGATATTATCACAGTGTGAGTAGAGGCGCCTGCGCCCTGGGCTGGATCTAGGTGTGATCAGTGGAGATGGATCATGGGGACCGGGGTTCCTCGTGCTTTATGACGTAGGCTTCTGTTTGCTGACGTCAGGGTGGGAGCTGGCTCCCACCAACTCCCTGTGCACAGCAGATTGCTTGATGGGAAGATAATTGTGCCACACTGGCAACTTGCTGATTTGTTGATAGGTGGCTGAGCAGTTCTGTGCTCTGCACGCTTAAACCTACGTCAGTTTAAGGTGAATGACAAAGTGTTTTGAGCTGCTTTGCTGGAGCATTGGTGTGTACCAGGACTGAATCATCAGGCAGGAACCCTTTGGAAAAGACCTTCTCCAGAAGGAGTGGATAAGAAGGAGAAACTCTGAAGTTCCCTGTAAGTGTTTGGTCCATGGGTGCAGGATACGACTGCAGATGTGTGGGTACCTTGGCAGCCAAGGCTCAGACTGTGGGGAAGGCTGGTGTGTGTGACCACAGGAGTGGGGAAGGAGCACAGGGACAAGGAGCTGCCTCCCCATGCCAGGGAGCTACTTCCCTGGGTTCCCATCCATGTAGAAAGCGGCAGCACACAGGCTGCTGTCATGGCAGGGAGTCAAACCCACACTGACCAGCGCGGCTGTATCATGGGCAGGGATTAGCATCACCCTCCTGTTTGAAGCAGACAGCACAGCTGTGGTGTCAGCTCCAGGAACAAGCAGCGAGCAGCAGCGTGTCACTTCCACTCAGTGCAGCAGAGGACAGTGGCCTCCCCGCTTGACCAGCGAGCCACCAGTGCTGTGTAACCCCCCTCAGGCTGTGATAAGTGGGGAAATAGCACTACTGAACTTCTCAGTGTCTAATCCCTGATATGCTGTGGCTTGACTTAAGGATGGCTTTGGACTGCCTGCAGTGACAGAGAGCATCCATGGAGCTAACGTTACCTAATTCAGGCTTGGAAGTTGGGAAGTGCTTTGCATTAATGTGTGTAGCTACCCTGGGGGTGGATCAGTCTTTTAGATGCCCTGCCTCAGTTTCCCTATAGGTAGATAAGGAGGACTGCCCATGCTGCAGGGACTGGTATGTGTGTTCTCCTCGTACCAAGAAACCTTGAAGCCCTAGCTAAGCACCAAGTAGTTATTCTGGGGGCTACTGATTGCACTAAATCACTGCTGTCCCCTGGTTCAAGTCAACAGATGTCCATCAGTTTACAATAAATCCTGGTCCTCAGTCAGAAGGGGCTCTTGCAAAATAAATCAGTGCAGGCAAACAGCAGGGATGTGGTATGTGCTCAGCCATGGAACTTACATGCCAGAAAGGAAAACAAATGCTTGTCTACAATGGAAATGCAGTTTCTGTCTGTTGTCTGGTAAAAGGGGCTTGTTGAGCTGTGCTGGAGATGCTCTTGGTATTGATTCCAAGCAGATGCTGCGATGGGGACGGCAGATGGATCCAGTCACCACTGCCCCAGGGGCAGCTGCACTATGGGGCTCCATGTGGAGTGGGTGCAAGGGTCCAGGTTCAGCCTTTCTCCATAAGCCTGTGGTGGGAGAGGGGATGTGCCTTGGGGTCTCTGCAAGTGAACCTGATATCTGCCTGAAGCCCTGATTGCTCAGTGTAAACCTATAGGAATCAATGGGATTTCAAGTGTCCTGAGAAGAAAATACTGCTCATCTTCCCTGGTAAGCCTATATTCATCCTCCTTATTCCCCATCTCCCAGACCTGCAGCTTGTGCTGTCCCCATCTTCAAGCAATTGAGGTGTTGGACTGAGTTAATCCCCAGTGAGTTCATTCATCTCCAAGCAGGGCTGAATTCTCCCTGGCAACCAGCCCTGTTTCTGACCTCCTGCCACCGTTTTCTGTGGCACGGCCGAAGCCCCCCTGCCACACTCTGCATCTCCTCTGTGCTGCTGGAATGTGCTGCCTCTCCCCTTGGCAGCCAGCATCAGCTGTGATGGGACACTGCTGCCTGCAGTGCTGGCAGTGCCCTGCTGCTGCCTGGAGCCCTGCGGAGAGAGAGCACCAGGATGATGGTGCTG
The DNA here is from genome assembly GCA_032466535.1 of Forpus xanthops. Taxonomy (NCBI): domain Eukaryota; kingdom Metazoa; phylum Chordata; class Aves; order Psittaciformes; family Psittacidae; genus Forpus; species Forpus xanthops. Next base: position 9,308 of record JASSUY010010299.1, read on the forward strand.
ATGTGTGCTGTGCATCCCTTTGTCCTGTGGGTTACTCTCTGTTGCTAAGGTCAGGGAGGAGGATTGTCAGCAAGGGTTTGCTTTCTCATTAGATGGGCTCAGGGTAACATCACTGGGATGTGCTGCATGGGTTCTGCAGCTCCAGCAGCCGTGCTCCCATAGAGCGGTGCAGGCAGAGCCCAACCTGCTCCAATCCTGCACAGGGGAAATGGAGATGCTGGGCACAGTGGCAAGACCAGACCTTGCAGTCAGGGCACCTGGCAGGGTTCTGTGGTTGTGGGCACTGTTTTAGGTTATCCCTGCCCCACATTTGGTCTCTTTGGTATCACGGTGGCTCAGTCAATCGGCAATAGGCAATCTCTGCAGATTAGAAGTAATTCAGTTTTTAAACTCAGATCTTGTATCTCTTCAGTATTTATTACTTAAGAGGCTGAATCGTGTTCTAATTTCAACAGATAGGGAAAGCATCGCTTTGATACAGGGAAAAGCAAAGAAGTAACTGGTCAGTCAGTAGTGATGTGGCTTATGGCTTCAAATCCCGAGGTCTGGTCCTGCTCACATAGTCCCATTGCATCTGATCTCTTTATCCTTCTCCCTTCCAGCCCCACTCTAATTTTCTAGTGGTCTGAAATCTCTTTGGGTCACTAATCCGCATCAGCAAGGCTGGCCCTGTCCTTATCCCAGCAGCTGCTCTTAATGAGAAATAGCAGAGTGGAACTGAAGTCGGTTTGTAGTGGTTGTATTTCCCTTTCATGGTGGAATCCGAGGATCGCTGTGATTATGATGAAGTGAACTGTCACCAACAACCTTGTGATGGGTTGTTTGAGGCTTGAAGTTGTTGTAAAGGTTGCTAAAGGAAGTTGTGCAGCACTGGGGGGTGAGTTGTGGCCTCTTGTTGGGGGACAGAGCATACCCCTTGGCATACGCCGTCCAGTGGCCATTAGCACCAAACCCTTGGGAGCAAGGAAACAAGGGGGATGTTGCTGTGTTTGCTCTGAAATATCAGGTTCTGGGTCCATCTGATCCTTGGAGGGCACCTTGGGGAGCAAGAGACTTGAAGAGCTTGCTCAAAAAGGTATCACTTGAACCGCCCATGGGGCTTAGTCCTCTTGCACCAAAGCTCCCCCGGCCCTGGAGGGCAACCAAAGGACTTCTCCACTCTAAAGCATTTGATCAGGGAAACGGAGATAGCATTTTAATAGGATGGTAATGAAGTTGTGGGTCAGATCGGTCGATCCCTTATTTGAAGCTACAAAAGGGACCTTTGTGTTTCAACTTGGCTTTATCACTTCTGTTCTTGCCTGATTAGTTGTAATCTTTTGCCATCCTTCACTGGAAGCGCCCTCTTTTATTCTCTGCAGAAGTCCATCCCTAAGTTCATGTAGGATCCTCTGGGGAAATGAGGCCACCTCCATTTCATTTAGTGACTTCAGACAACCTGACAAAGAGTCCTCCCTCCCTCCCTCCTTCCCCATCTGTTTCCTAATTACCACTCTATCTGGGATACACACGCACACTGTGCCCATCTCTTAAATCACTTCTCTGCAGTGTTCTGGGGTTGCCTCTTTAAAAGCTGTGTCTTGCTGCTGGGAAAGCAGTAAAGCATAGGATAACCACAGGGGTGAGTGAGCCCAGGAAGGGTCTGAGGCTCAGCCTTGGGGATGTTTTCACATCAGAGCTGGAGTAGCAGAATCACCTTGGTCCTTCTGGATCAGGAAGTCACCTGCATGACTTGCGCCCCAGAGTTCTCACCACTGCTCAGCCCAGAGCAGCTCTGGGGTAAGGAGTCTTTAGGGCCATGGGAGTGTTTCTGGGAGGAGAGCAGTCTGCTGTTTCTCTATTTAAGGACAGCTTCCCCCCCCCAGACAGGATGTGGGTCCTGCCTGCCCCATCCTGCTTCCTCCTGAGAGCTCTGGGGGTGCCTGCAAGCTCCCCCTTCCTGCGAGCACATCCCTGTGTGATGATGGGGATGCTGAGACATCTGTGCTGGGGTTATTGGGAGGAGAAGTGCTCTGCAATGGGGACCCAGCATCTGCGTGGGAACCGATGCCTGCTTAGTGCAGGGTTTGCTGGAGCCTTTGGCTCTCACTGCAGCGCAGAAAGGACCGTGCGCTCTCCAGGTCCTGGCTCTGTTGGCAGTGCTCAAGGCCAGGTTGGACACGGGCTTGGAGCACACTGCTCCAGTGGAAGGTGTCCCTGCCTGTGGCAGTGGTTGGGGCTGGAGGAGCTGTAAGGTCCCTTCCAAAACAAAGTGCTCTGTGATCTTCCCTCCCTTTCCCCCCTGCTCTCTGCCCTTGTCCTCACCCTCTCCTCCACCTGCCTTCCCCCCTGCCTGTGCTCTGAGACGTTGTGTCTGCACCAGGGGGAACACAGTGAGGAAAACCTGTTCCCATCTGAGTGCTCAGCCCACGCTGCCGGCATGTGGGAAGCGCTGAGATGCGTCTGTGTCTCCCCACGCTGGGAATCACCCCAATTCCCGCCTGTGCCACATTCCTCTGCACCCAGAGCCGCCCTCCCTGGGACCTGGAGGATGGCTGGCAGGAAAGCACTGGGCTGCTGGAGAGAGTTAATGATGTGCAGGGCAGGATGGCTCAGGCTCTGCTGGAACCCTCTGCGAGGTGATTGTCCTCTGCCTGTCTTGGGATGCCTTTGGTGTGCTGCGATGCAGCAGGAGTTAAACCCGCAGCTGATGCTGCTGGGCACTGCACAAGGTTCTTGGAAGGTCCCAGCAGCAGCGCCGGCGATGCAGTAAGTGATTCAGCACAATGTGTGAAGTGGGGCTGGGGAGGAGGCAGCTGCTTTGCTCTGTTTGCCTGTGCTCCACTTGAGTCGTGCTTGTGCGATGGGGGTGCAGGATGGATGGGGGTGTTTGGGGGGGCTGCTGAGAGCCCATGCACCTCCGGGCATGCAGCAGCCTGAGGCAGGGCACCCTGCACCCAGGTCTCAAGGGCGGTTTGGGAGCAGGCAGGGTTTCAGAGGCATCGGGAGCTGCTTAGCTCTGCACTGTGCTCTGCTGTCCGCACTGTGCTCTGTGCTCTCTGCACTGAGACAGGGTCTTGGAACGCAAAGGGGGTTTTCCCTATTTGCTAGCAGAAAGGGCAGGGAAGGCCATGCTATCCAAGAGTGTCCTCTCAAACGTGGGTGAGCGTCCTGCTTGGCTTAGACTGGAGGGGTTCACACTTCTTGGGCTTCCTCTTGTACCTTGCACCAAGTAACATCCTCAGCAGAGTCTGTTTGGGGCAGGTCAGGACTGTGGCTCCAGGACAAAGGGGAACTATCGTTAATTAAATCACGCTCTTGCACTTCAATTTGGTACCAGCAGAGCTGACACTACCTGGGAATCACTCAGGTGACCGCGGTAGATGAGGCTTCCTCATCCTTCTGCACCTTTATTGCCTTCGTTTCCATAGCTGCTGTTGGAGAGGGGAGAAACTGGTGCAACGCTTAGGGATCCCTGGCTGGGAAGTGCCTGTCCGCAGCCCGGCCCGGTGCCGGTGAGGTCTCTGCTTTGCCGCATGAGGCACGGGGCTGTCTCGCCACCGTGAATGCTGCTGCCAGTGGGGCTGGAACAAAAGGAAGCTGCATCTGGGAACAAAACGTTGTTGTACCGACAGCGCTGGCATCCAGGAGACAGGGACAGGCCCTGGCTGGCACTTGAACCCACTCCCTGCTGGCTCATGAACCGTGGGGGACAGAGGGGGCAGTGTCCTGAGCCACAGCTCTGCATTATTCACGAAGGAAAAGCCAGCAAGGGCAGGGGGAAGAAAGTTGGAGTTACTCATAAAAACCATTGTGCCTTCTCCTGTTCACCGGCTCCTGGGATTGGGTGGGCTGCAGATAACACAGCCTTGTGTCAGCGGGGCAGGGGCAGGATGGGGAAGGACCTTGGGCAGCAGCTCAGTGATTTCTGGGCTCACCCCAGGGGATGCTGACGGAGCTGAAGGGGCTCAGCACACCCCCTGCAGCACATGGAGACACCTTGTGTATGGGATAGAGGAGATGGAGAGCCTTAACCCGGGCTCTGGAGAGGGAAAACTGTCTTAAATGGGAAAGGCAAAGGTAGGGGACTGCTTTTGGAGTAACTTGTGAGGAGGTGGTGGTGGAGGTGACTTTGGATGTCGAGACGTTTGCAGTAAGATGGGTGGGAAACTGCTACTGTGTCCTGCTTGGGGCTGTCTGTGTCCCAAAGGATGGCACGAGTCACCTTGGAATGGGACCTGCTGGTGGCTCTGTCTGTGAGTCCGTATCTGTCTGCTGAGGACCCTCCTTTGCTCTCTGGTTGCCCCATTTTGCCATGGTTGGGTGCTACCAAGGACCAGTTAATTGGGGTTTGATCTCCATTATCACTGTGTCTTCTGACTTTCCTGCTTTCCCTTCTTTCCTGAGTCAGGCTGGGATGACGTGAGCATCTAACCCCTTAATTCCTGCTTGTCACTGAGATTGGAGCTGGATAACGCTGCCTGTGCTGGGATGGAAGCAGTCTGTTTCTCTGTAGGGGGTTGGTGCTAGTGTAAATATCAGCTTCACCAGAAGCATATCAACCTTTTGATTCAATTAGGATGCCTCTGTTTTAATCCAGAGAGCTTTAGGGAAGATGTAAAAGTGCTGTCCTGACTTCTTGCATTACTAATAAGCTCTTTCTGTGCAAAAGCAGTTGCAGTAATCTGGGTGTAAGCTGATTGTAGCCTCCTGCTCCCTGTGCTGTGGGTTTCTTTGGATCCAAGCTGCTTATTCCAGAGCACCTATAGGCAGACAGGGAGCAGAGTAGTTACCACAGTGGGCACTGCCTGCACCCCTGCACCACAGGCAGCCCCAAGGCAGTGGTGGCAGGAGGCACTTGCACTCTGCAGCCTCTGGGCACAAGGAGCTGGAGATGATGGAGGTGAGCTCCTTGGGGAGGTGATTAGTGTCATCTTCCCCAAACTGTGCTGTGTGTTTGCATTACTGTTTAATGGCAGGCGTTGTCTGCTGTGCTGAGATGCTTTGGCTCTTGAGGACGTAGAAAGCTCCATGGGCAGAACGCAGCCCACATGTGTGAGCTGGTGAGCAGGAAATGTGCCTCCCTGCTCTTCCCATCTGCCCAGGTGGGTTTGTGAGCTGTGTGGTGCAAGGAGGGTGCTGCGTCTCATTGCTGGAGGATCCCAGCAATGGCTGAGCCATCCCAGTGCGCTGATTCAGCCCTTAGACCTCCCTGGGCTGTGGGGATGGGAGCTGCTCCCTGAGCTGCTCCAGGTTCTGACAGGCAGAATAGTCAGGTGGTTTGGGTGTAATTACAGCCAGGTTGCTCTGGAGATGCTGTGTTGGGTTCTATGGATCGGTTCTGTCTGTTGCTGTAATTTGAGCTGATTAAAATGAAAACCTTTTGAAAGATTGAATGGGAAACCGATCCTGCAGGCGCTGATAACAACCACTGGCTTTCAGCGTGGCTGGTTTGCTTTCAGAGCATGCTCCATCAGACATCTGTTCATAGGATCCCAGCCCAGTCTGGGTTGGAGGGACCTTAAAGCTCCTCCAGCTCCAACCCCTGCCACGGGCAGGGACACCTTCCATAGAGCAGCTTGCTCCAAGCCCTGTGTCCAACCTGGCCTTGAGCACTGCAGGGATGGGGCAGCCACAGCTCCTCTGGGCACCCTGTGCCAGCGCTCAGCACACCCTCACAGGGAAGAGCTTCTGCCTCAGAGCTCATCTCAGTCTCCCCTCTGTCAGGTCAAAGCATTCTCCTTGTCCTGCCTTCATACACCTCACGGGCCTGGAGCTGCCTGCAGGTCCCTTGAATGCAGCTCAGGTCACAGCTCTCTCCTGCTCATGCAGCATCTAAATTTGGGAAAGCAGAAGCCAACATCTCTGCATGAGCTGCCTTTTGTGTTCCTCCTCCCTGACATCTTTCTTTCCATACCCATAATTATGCTGTGCAGACCCAGCATTGACAGACAGGTCAAAATCACAGCCCCTTGGCTCCACGCTGGGCTGGGGTGGTGGAGATGCCACAAGAGCCATTAGTCACCATGAAATATTCAGCAGACAGTGTGCTGGGAAGCAGTGGAAAGCTGGAATGTGTGGGCAGCCCACCTGCATCCCACATCCCAGCAGTGACATGGCTGGTATTAGCATCCCCAGACGGAGCAGGACCAGCCGTGTCTCAGGCTGATGTGCTGAGCTGATCGTAGTGCTTGGAGTGGTAAATACATTCCCCTGCCTGTGTCTCTGTAGGAAGAATTGGCACAAAACTCTACAGAAAATAATGAGCATGAAGTAGCTGAAGTGAAGCTGTTGGATGGGTAATGCACTCCCTGAGGTGCAGCAGGGACTCTGGGCTGTGCTGACTTTCTTTTCTGCTATGGCTCCAGCAACTCCCCTGTGCCTGCTCCAGAGGGATGGGGAGAAGCTGCCCCTGTGCCATGGGGGCAGCCGGCTGCAGTTCTCAGTGCAAAATGCTTCTTGGTGCACTGGGAATGGTGAGGATGCTTCTGGTTTGTCAACCATCAAGTGTGGCAGGAAAGGGGTGGCCTGGGGCTCCCCCTCTACCCATAGCATTGCTGCATCTTCATGAGGGTCCGCAGCCTCAAGTCACATTTTGGTGTGAAATCAGGTTTGACATTTGCAATAAATAAATAATAATAATAAAACAAAAAGAATAATTAAAAAGTAAAAATAACAAAACCATTCCAAACAGGGTCAGAAATCTGACGGGAGCAGCTCGGGGTGGCTCGGGCTGCAGCGGGAGCTGAGCTACAGGAGCAGGTCTGAAGCGCTGATGGGGCACACACGTCTCTGTCAACCCCTCAGACACTCTCTTCTCGGGGTTTTTCCTCTAATTAAGAACATCACCAGCAGAAAAAGACACTCAGGGCCTGGTGCTGCAGAGCCGCTATCGCTGCGTAGGGCTCTCCGTCTTTGATAGCAAATGAGTGGCCTTTTGCCAGGGGGAGCAGGGAGGAAGGTCCTTGCTCAGGGCTGGGGGGGAGCACCCTCCAGAGGGCTCCTTGGAGCTCTCCCTAATTCCTCATGAATAATTTTTGAGCTCAGGAGCAGTTTCTCCCCCTTCTCACTCACACGGATGCTCCCGCACATGGCTGCGGGTTGCCATGGCCACAGGCTCCCATGGGATGCGAATGGCTGCGGGGAGTGCTGGGGAATTGTGATCCCCAGGAAGGGATCCGGCATCCTGCAAGGGTGTCTGCTGCTCTGAACTGCCCCACTCGGGTCTCAGTGTGGGACTTGGTGATGCTCCACATCCTAAATGGCTTCATGCCTCCCTGTGTGCTCCCAGGCAAGGGATGATCCTGCTGGCTTCATTCCTGCTGTGTGGAAATTGTTGGGTTTCCACAACTGAGCACACCGCTTCATAGAGTATAGAATTCCAGGTTGGAAGGGGCCTCAAGGATCATCTGGTCCAACCTTTTTGAGCAGAGCACACAAAGGGTTACCGATGCCTGCAGGTTTTGACCAGCTTCCTGAGCTGGGAGCAGAGCTGGGAGGCAGATATTATGGGAATTGTATGCATGCCTGAGCGGGAGGGAGGCTCGGCTGCTTGGCATCCACTTGTCACATGGGGCTGTTTGAATGCCAGGGGAAGGATCCTGAGGTTGCCACCCAGAATAGATGCTTGTTCTGCAGCAAATTGCTCCCTTTTCCCCAGTGAGTCTCAAGCAGCAGAGTGCCAAACTCACCCTGCTCTGAAAATTCCTGGAAAATGCCTGATGCTTTGCTGTATGCGTTGGAAGGAATGCTTCAGAAGAGCCAACTAGGGAAATAAACAGCTGCTTGTGAGCATAAGGTCATAGGGAGCAGAGGTTTATGGGCAGTGAAAGGGATTTCTAGCTTTATCAAGCTGCTTCAGTGGGCTTGGTTACGATGGAGAGAGAGCAGGCTGAGGTCCTCAGGGAACAGGGTTTGGGCATCTTCCCAAGTCCGAAGTGGTGCAGACCTGGTACCTCTGTCCGCATTTGTAATGGTAATGTTTCAGTGATGGGTTTGCAAGTGCGTTTCCTCCTCAGGGTGATAAATACCGGGGATCCGTGTTCCCAGCCCTGCTGGCCGGGCAGCAGTTGCCTCTGCAGCCACCCACCTCCTGCAGGCAGCCAGTGATGCTCTTCCTCTGACGAAAGCACCTGGAAAATGCTGTTAGTGCCTTTATATGTATACACACACACACACATATACATAATTCAGGCAAGAAAAAACAAGTGGTGCTGCTCAGGACCTCATCATGTGAAGCCCTTTGGTCCTTTCTGATGGGGATGGTGTTGCTTTACCATTTTGCTTGTCTGCAAGCAATCCTGAAAATCCCATCCTTAAATTAGAGCGTAACACTCGAGTCTAGAGCCTGGTTGAAATGGGTATAAAGATGCAGCTGGGGAGGTAGAGGATGAGCCCAGAAGTGGTGAGGCTTGTGGCCAGCTCTCCCTTTGTTCATGCTGGGTTTGAAATAAAGCTGCTCGTGTGATAAATGCGTTGCCTTGAGTGCAGCTTGTTAGGAGTGGAGCTAGCAGTAGGGCTGCGAGGCAAAACTGAGCTCTCATCCCTCGTTGTAGCTTCAAGACAATTGAAGCTGGCTCTTGCCCTCTGTTCTTTGAGGGGGTGTAATAAATGAGCTGTGAAGATTTCTCTGGGGAGAGATGACTTTATCTCTTAAGCATATGCTTTCCTTATCAGCGTTTCTACCCAAGTGATGAAGCAGAGGAACACCGAAGTGGGTCAGTGCCATCAGCTCTCCCTGGGGTTTTAGTGTGCAGCTCTGTGGTAGCCTGGAAGAAGCCAGCCTTAACTTCCAAGCCCAGCAGCCACAAGCAGTGGTACCAGTGCCTAACGCTGTGGTACTGGCTCCTGGGGACAGACAGGACCCGGCTCCACGGCTCCCCAAGTCTGGGGCTGGTGCAGTGGGTACTGCACCAAACAGTGAACATGGGCAGTCAGTGTCCTGCGTGGTTTGTGTCCTTGCTCAGTGATCCACCTCCGCGTGGTTCTCTCTGGGCATTGTGGCCGAGAACTTCAAACTTACTCTTCCTTCTAAACCAGAGTTAGTGCATAGTGTTCCTTTGGGTTCTGTTCCACTCTTCAAGTCACCGCTTGCAGTTTCTTCAGATAGGAACAGTGTTGCTGGGAAATGGCAGTGGTTTGTGCTAGACAAAAAGGGGAAGAAACGTACACTATTTTCCATGCTGCTTCAGCCAACGTGGGACATGCTCTGCATTTCTGCATCATCTCCTGTCCCAAGGGAAGGAACTTGGGGACAGCGGTTTGAAAAGTCCAGGGACAGGTCGTGTCCTGAGCTGAGCGCTGGTTCCGCCGAGCTCTATTCAGGCAGCACTGCAGGCAGGGCAGGCAGCCTGCCTAGCTGGAGCCTGGCTGGGATGGGATGGGAAGCATTGGGATGCTTTGGCTGAGCGGTGCTGAGCACCAGCAACCCCTGTAGCTCCTGCCAGAGGCGATCCCAGGTCTTATCCAGTGGGATCATTTCCCCCTGAGTAGTGTGAAGGGGAAGATCCTTCAGGTATTTTCCTAGGAAACCAAAGCTGGATTTCAGCTCCATCTCAGTGAGGGGCTTGTACTGGCAAGGGTTTGTAGGACATGGGTTCCTGAGGTTCCTGTGGGGCGTTGGGAATGTCTTGCAGCCCAGAGGAGGCAGGGAAAGGTCTTTACCTTGTGTATCCCCAGCTCAAACTGGGTCAATACAGCATCTAGTCTCAGGAATGATGGTGCACAGTAGGAGCTCACAGTGATGCTTAGAGCTGCAGCTGGTTGGATGTTTTCTCCTGTTACTTACCTATCATCCATCACTGACACCCACACTCTTCCTGTCTGTGCATTCTCAGGGCACGAACCAGTTGCTTTGTGCCTTCCCATTTTCACAGCTAGTGCCAGGAACACCGCAGCTCCCTCCTCTCCAGCACAGCCTGTGCGAGATGCTCTGCAGCAGAATGCCCAGGGCCAGGCACAGCCTCACTGCCATAGAGTCTTTTAAAGGAAAAGGGAATCCAGTGGAGGCCACGGAGCTGCTGTGAGGGCTGGAGCAGCTCTGCTCTGGAGCCAGACTGAGAGCTGGGCTGGGGCAGCATGGAGAGGAGAAGGCTCCTGAAGGGAGACCTGAGAGCAGCTCCAGTGCCTGAAGGGGCTGCAGGGAACCTGGAGAGGGGCTTTGGCCAAGGGGTGTAGGGATAGGACAGGGGAATGGCTTTAACTGCCAGAGGGGAGACTGAGCTGAGCTCTGAGGCAGAAGCTGTTCCCTGTGAGGGTGCTGAGCGCTGGCACAGGGTGCCCAGAGGAGCTGTGGCTGCCCCATCCCTGCAGTGCTCAAGGCCGGGTTGGACATGGGTTGGAGCACCCTGCTCCAGTGGAAGGTGTCCCTGCCTGTGGCAGGATTGGAGCTGGAGGAGCTCTAAAGTCCCTTCAACCCAAACCAGGCTGGGATTCTGTGCAATACAAAGCCCCAGCCTGGTCTTTCATTACGGGTACACATCCCTTTTCTTTTCCTTTTGAGCACAGTAAACAAGTAATCCCCATCCTGCATCCTGTATTCAATCCTGAAGGTTAAAAGCTGGTTTTGTGCCAGCGTCGTTATGTAGAAGCCAAATGCTTCTACCAATTAACTTATTACTGCTTTGGAGGGGCTCAGGAGGCAGATGGAGTGGCTGTGCTGGCAATATTAATGACTGTGGGGCAAAGGGTGAGAATCTGATGCAGAGTAACGTGCAAACTTGTGAAAGCATTGCTGAAATACCGGGGAATGGTGTTCCCCTTCTGAGCTCGGGGTAATGAAGGACGTGTGATTTCGCAGGTCTCTGCTATCCCAGGCTAAAACACAGTCTGGTGGTAAAGGCTGTTGATACCTCACATTTGAAGGACAGGCAGTGAGGATGGGGCTGCTAAAGCGTTATTGAGGCTGATGGGAGACACGTGGACCATTGACTTTGGGTTGCCATGTGCTTCTGTTGGGAAATAAAGTACTTGCACGTGTTGGGCTGAGGGAGAGGGCACCCAGCCTGCCCAGGTCGGGGTGCTGGGTGCGTGGCAGGGGATGACATAGAGCTGGCTTGATTTGAACTCTATAACTCATCAAAATCTCTCAGCCAAACTTCCACTAAACTTGGAAGAACCAAATGTCTCCAGCAGAAGCAAAGGGATGCTCAGCTGGGTCTGAAATAGGGCTTGTGAGGGGAGTGGAGACAGAGGTAATGATCTCCTTCCTGTGACTCCCCACATGGCATCAGGGTCTAAGTAAGCGTCCTCAGTGCAAGGAAAGCCCATTTCAAAAGCAAATCCAGTGCCCCTGATGGAAGCAGACTTGCAGCCAGCCTTGTCTGCATCCTTATAGAAGGTCCTGAAGAATTACCTGATCATTTCCTGTCCCCTCCCATTTCTCCAAGCAGTTCTGGGCTGTCGTCCTGTCTAAAGGTTGTCCATGAGATGGCTCAGGGGGAAACATCAGATCTGCTGCTTTGCTTTGTCACCGCTGCGAAGTGCCTGGGGTTTGAAATGAAATGTCAAAGGCATTTTGCAGAGCATGGGAACCAGCTGTGCCCTGAGCCTGTGTCTGGGACGAGCAGAGCAGTGTAATCACATACACTGACTCTTGTTGAGAGATGGATCCCTGGGTTTGGGCTGATACCCAGTGTAAGGATGGGGTGGAACGCCATGCTCCATGCAGTGAGGCTTCCTGGGCTAAGGGTAGTGGGGGGAGAGCAGCATCTGGCAGCTGCCTGCACATGGTGAGGAGCTGTAAGGGGATACGACAGCTTGAGGGCCCTCAGCCAGGCTCGGGGAAGAGCTGGTGCCTGTAAGTACAGCTCGCTTGCGGGATTGATCACCAGGAGGCATGTTCCTGCCTTGTCAGCAACACCTCCGGGTCTGATCCGGTTACAGCCCCTGGGGAGGTGGTGGCTGGGACCTGGCTGGAGGCAGGGGTGGCTTTGGGAGGTACAGGATGGGGGGGACACACTGGGAGTGTTGAGGCTGAAAGGATGGGAGAGGATGTGAAGGGCGAGCAAGAGCCTGCATGTACCCAGGGAAACACCCATGGAGTTGCATAGGTGGGTCCTCATGGGCCTCAGCATCTCTGCCACCCATGCTCTGTTGTGCTCCTGTGTGATGTTCCTGCTGGGAATGTGGCATTCCCAGCTCTTTGGAAGGTGCATTCCAGCATGGTGGCTGCACCGTCCCACTCTGTGATGAGGTGAGGAAGGACTTGCCCTACGATGCTGCTCAGTGGCTCCTCAGAGTTGGTCGCAGCCTTTGGTACCGTTTCTGCCTCCTGTTCTCCAGGGCAAAACCCTCCTGGTAGCTCTTGTCAAAGCTCTTCTGGGCTTATCCCACCCCATGAACATTAGAGCTTCTATGCTGAAGTCCTTTACCTTTTGAATGCTGTAAGTTTATAGACTCCCAGACTGGTTTGTGTTGGAAGGGACCTTTAAAGCTCAGTCAGTTCCAACCCCTGCCACGGGCACTTCCCACTAGAGCAGGTTGCTCCAAGCCCTGTCCAACCTGGAGGGGGTTTTAATTTCCAGAGGGGGGAATGTTCAGCACTTGAATACCTGCACGCATTCAGTGCATCCTGAAGAGCTCAGCTCTGTCTCAGCCTGGCCTGCTGCCTGCACAGCCCTAGGACCCTAAGCCCTGGAAGTATTCACCTTCCTTCTGCATTTCCCTGATGGGCAGTCTGTGCTAATGGCATTGTTTTCTTTACCACCTGCTAAACACAGCATCTTGGTGAATTGCTTTGCAAGGAAAAGCCATGGAATGAATGAACTGGGGAACTGGGCCTGTTTGCTCTGGGCAGGAGCACAGCAGCTCTCATGGACGCTGGGGACCGCTCTGGGCTGCACTATGGACCCTGTGAAGGTTCAAAGGAAGCTTTCCAGTGAGCCAAAGGAATCATCAGGGCACTGGAGGGTAATAGAAGGGTTAAGTGGTCACAAGTGACCAGGAGCTCAGTAACAGGAGATGGAGAAGCAAATACCCCAGATCGTTTAGTTACCGGCTTCTCTGGGCAGCCTGTGCCAGCGCCTCACCAGCCACAGCAGGAATTGGGTGCTGGGATAAGGTGAGAGCTGCAGGCTCAGCTGTGCAGGGCACAGGGATCAGTGCTGGCTTGTTCCCATGTGCGATGGTGGTGAGAGGTCAGTGCTGGAGTGCTTTGCCCATTGCTGCCACTGCCTGCCCAACATCTTGAGGCATGCTACCCATGTGGACAAGGCGCAGGTTATGACCAATGTACAAGCGTTGGTGCTCTTAATGAGTTGAAAGCAGGCCACCTCCTTACCTGGGAATTAGAGAGCACGTTCTCGTCTCAGGCTGTTGCGTCCATCATCTTTATTAGTGTCACGGGTTCAGCAGCAGCAGTCATTTTTCTTTAAGTAGTAGCTGGTGTAGCACTGTGTTTTGGATTTTCGACTGATAACACCAGTGTTCATAGTTGTGGCTTGGAGTGTTTAGGCTGGCCAAGGACTTTCTGAGTTCCATGCTCTGCTGACTGAGGAGGGGAGCCAGGAAGAAGCTGGGCGGAAGGAGAGACAGGGCACCTGACCCAAACTGACCAAAGAGGTATTCCA
>JASSUY010010302.1:0-41445 GCA_032466535.1 Forpus xanthops
TGGTGGTGTTCAAGGCCGGGCTGGACATAGCCTTGGGTGGCATGGTTTAGTGGGAGGTGTCCCTGCCCATGGCAGGGGGCTGGAACTGGATGAGCTTAAGGTCCTTTCTGACCCAAACCATTCTATGGTTCTATATAAGCAAACACTGCTAGATCCTTATGATGGTCTGACACTGTTCCTATCACTCTGGATGTCTGGCAACATGACTTTTTCCTCACTTGCCCCTAGAAACAATGTTCTAAATGGTGATCAATTCAGCAGAAAGCCTGAAGTAGAACAAAATATGTATGAATCCTGTACACATAGTATGCTTCTATCTTCTCATTTGCAAAAAACAATGACAGTGCCAATATCCCTGTAAAATGTGTGCTGGTCTGCTAAGCAAGGGACCAGGAGCATCTCTCTGAGTTTGAGGGGAAGAGGGAAAGGGAAGCAGAAGACTGAGCAAACAGTATGCTCATCCAAAGAGACGGATTTAATTCAGGTTCTGGCCTACTTGTTGCTGTGCTCTTTGCAAATTCCATTCTGCTGCCTTCTGTGATTTTATTTCTCTGTATTCTTTAGCAGCAGTGTAATGTGTAGTTCAGATAACTTGTTTCTAAAAGCGTTCTCCTGCCTGGGACATGAGTTAAGTCTGGACTCCTCTAGGATTGAGTAATGCAGCAATGGACTTAGGATAAAATATGAAGCTTCCAGCAGATGGTTGTTTAAAAATACAATGTGTATGTTGCTTTTAAGTGACTAATTACATCTTATACCTGAGAGAAAAATCACACTTGTCTATTTTCAGTTATGAGCAGTTTGTTGTCTGGCAACGTTGCAGGCTCGATCCATTCGCCAAAACAAATCTTTATGTTTAATTCCCAAGGAATCATTATGGTATCTCTTGAAAGAGTTAAGTAAAATTAAACAACACTCAGCCCTTATAAGTTAAAAGGGACTTGGAGGAGCAGTTGAAGTCTCACTGAAGTGGAATTTTAAGAGAAAAAAAAGATGCTTGGAGAGGTATCCAGAGCCTAATAAAATCTGATGGTTTTCTTATGCAAAAGTACTTCATAGACAGTCTGAGCCAGGGAAAAGTCTGGCAGAAATATGTTTACTCCTAGAAGTGATGAATTGTTTCAGATAAAGAACAGAATATTCCATGTTATTCTTAATTTTAACCTTTTCATTCATTTTTATAAGAGTGCCTCCAACTCAGCTGAGAGTAACGCTATTGTCATTTGTAAGTATGTTGTAAAAAGCTTGTTTCTTTTTCCCTAGCTTGAAGAGCTAGAGAATGAAATTAGCCAAGAGAAACAAAGTCTTCAGAACAGTCAAAATCTGAGTAAGGATTTGATGAAAGAAAAAGCACAGCTTGAAAAGACACTTGAAGCACTTCGAGAAAACTCAGAGCGGCAAGTGAGTAGCAGAATTGAAAGTCTTAATGCTGCGTTGCACTGTACTGTTCTCTTCCTGTGCTTTTTTTACAGGCGTAAAGGGATTGTCAATGTAGCAGACTTGCCAAAAGGACCTATCTGCAGCAAAATAGTTTGTCTGAGTCCTGCAGCTAGTGAGAGACATGACTCATTTTTAGCTGAGGCTTTACTGTTAGTTTTAGAACTCTCTTAGTGTTCCATAATGCTGCTGTGGCTTTCGTGGGCTGTGCATTTGCTGTGGTTGCTCAGAGGGCGTAGCTCAGCCAAAACAGAAAACTGGGAACTTTGGAGGTAAGCCAGGCACTTCTCAATGGAGGAAAACAGGTTCCAGACAGCTGGGCAGTGTTTGAAGTAATGCTGGAGTACTAATGAGAATTACAGCAGCCTATCCCTCGAAGGGACCAGACCAGTGTAGCAGAGCTGCTCTGGTGCTGACTGTTCCTCCTTGTGTCACCCACAGTCTTATCTGGGGTAGGATCCATCATACCCAGCTTCATAATATTCCCCTATACTGGAATGTTTTCTAGCTGTGGCTTGTAGGTGGATGGCAGAAACTATTTTTGGTTACCAGAAACTGGGTCTTTGTAAAAGATTTGAGCTGTATTTGGGGGGGATCTGGATGTCACTGGTGCCTGTGTCCAATTGGTGCTAACACCTTCTCAAGGGCTTTGCAGGGCAATTCAGGAGACCTGTGGAAGGCAGCCATTAGGAAACAGGAGTTATGGAAACTTCTGGAAACCCTGTATTTAGTAATCAGTTCCTTCAGAATCAGAACTGCAGTTACCTTTTATACGTTCCACTGATCGTTCTTGATGAGATCAGCATCTTTTTAAAGTACAGCATTTTGAAATACAGAATGCTGTATTTCAAAGATCCTGATCGATTTAAAGGCCCAATTTAATCAGTAAATGACATTCCAGACATAGAAAAGAAAGGAAAAAAAGCTTGGCATTGAAGCTTTACTTTCATTTAAAGAGAGCAGTAGGGATAACTTTGAAGAAAATAAGCCAACTTGTCTTGTTTAGAAGTGTTAATTGCTATAAGAATTGATTTATGCATTGTATTAGAAGTGTACTCCAGGGAAAAAAGAACTACAACTTTCTGGAATAAGTCCTAAGTCTCAATTCAACCATACATAAATTGGTTTAAACGTGTTGGAGTAGGACTGACATTTCAGTGGGACTATTACTGCTTAAAATAACATACTTAGGAGCTGTGATGGGTTAGCAGCATCTTTCGTGTCTTTTATGAATCCTATGCTGGAATTTATGGCAGTCAACTATATGAGGTTTATTTGATTTCATCAAAATTATGGATGCGTTGATCATGATTTTTTGTTTAGTTTGGATTCTAGAGACAGAATTTATGGAAAGGAATTGTGCATGTGCAGTAGCATAGAAGAGAAGCTGCATGGAGACCTCAGAGCAGCCTTCAGTATCTGAAATGGTCTCCAAGGATGCTGGAGAGGGACTCTTCATCAGGGACTGTAGCAATAGGTCAGCGGGTGATGGGGTTAAACTGAAACAGAGAGGAAGTTCAGGTCAGATATAAGGAAGAAGTTCTATGAGGGTGCTGAGGTGCTGGCACAGGGTGTCCTGTGGCTGCCCCATCCGTGGCAGTGTTCAAGGCCAGGTTGGATGGGGCTTAGAGAAACCTGCTCTAGTGGAAGGTGTCCTGCCTGTGGCAGGGGGTTGGAACTGGGTAATCTTAAGGTCCTTTCCAAGCCAAACCATTCTGTGATTCTATGAAGGTTGTGGTTTTAGACACCTGTTTATTAGTTTCTAGTTAATGGCTTCAGAACAGTTTGGCATTGCTGAGGAAGGAGCTGTAGACCCTGTCATTAATAGTTACGTTCAGACTTGAGTATGAAGGAATAGTCTATAATGTTCTCAGGCTGTTTTTCAGAGTAACCAGCACTTCTGATTTACTCCCAAGCGGTTTATTGTTGAGACATCCCTTATGCTTTGTTATTAGTGTATCCTTAAATATTGATCTGAAGAGATTGCTGGATTTTGCTCTCTGTTGTTACCTACCCAAATAGTTTCAAATGATTTGGACTAATTGGAAGAGTCAAGAAATACCGAAAATGAAGACGTAAATGAATGCTGCCTTTATCCTTGTAGTAGACCTGGGAACGTGTTACTTAAGAAAATGATTCGGTTTCAATATGATTTACTTTCTCTGGAAGCTGTTGTGGAACAGTGTGTCCAAGGGTTCTTTTTAACTCAGAAATTAATAGAACTTTGATGTGTTTCTTCCCAAAGTGTTGCTGACTGTGGTCAGGATGCTCTTATATTCCACCATATTTTTTCCAAGTGAGATGAAGACACTTTTGTGGCTCCCATGCCTCCCTCCATGGGAAGTTTGGTTCAGAACTTGACTGCAGGTTGTTTTTTTGTGGACACACATCTCTGGGAATTACAGTTGAAGAAAAATAATCCAAATGTGGTTAAACACAAATGAAACAATGCTGAGAAGCAAACTGAGCTTTGTTTTGCTTTGTGCTTGTGTTAGTTTTATGTTATCTACTAATATCCAAGAGGAAGAGACTTGAAGATTCACTTTATTTTGTTGTCAAACCTGCACCTGGGTACGTACAAAGTGCGTGTAATGCTTCGAATGAATACTTCTAGAGTAAAAGGATATTTCTTGTTTTAAAATGAAAGAGAAATATGATGTAATCTTTTTATCTTAGCAGCTTTCTGTTTATATATGGAAATGATTACTTGTCGGCGTGTTGCTCACCAGAGTTTACTCTTTTTCTCCCCAAATTAGATTAAACTATTAGAACAAGAAAATGAACACTTGAATCAGACTGTAGCTTCCCTAAGACAACGCTCCCAAATCAGTGCTGAAGCCAGAATGAAAGAAATAGAAAAGGAAAACAAAATCCTTCATGAGTCTATTAAAGAGACCAGCAGTAAGTTAAATAAGATTGAGTTTGAGAAAAAACAAGTCAAGAAAGAACTGGAGCACTATAAAGAGAAAGGGGAGAGAGCAGAAGAACTGGAGAACGAGCTGCATCGTCTGGAGAAGGAAAATGAGCTGTTACAGAAAAAAATCACTACTTTAAAAATCACTTGTGAGAAGATCGAGGCCTTAGAACAGGAAAACTCAGACCTGGAAATGGAAAACAGGAAACTGAAAAAGACTTTGGATAGCCTGAAAAACCTCACTTTTCAATTAGAATCCTTAGAAAAGGAGAATTCGCAGCTTGATGAAGAAAATCTAGAGTTAAGAAGAACAATTGAGTCCTTGAAGTGTACAAGCATTAAAGTGGCACAGTTACAATTAGAAAACAAGGAGCTGGAGAGTGAAAAGGAGCAACTTAAAAAAAGCCTGGAGCTCATGAAAGCCTCATTTAAGAAGACTGAACGCTTGGAAGTCAGCTACCAGGGCCTGGACACAGAAAACCAAAGGCTGCAGAAAGCCCTTGAAAACAGCAATAAAAAGATTCAGCAATTAGAAAGTGAACTGCAGGATTTAGAGTCTGAAAATCAGACTCTGCAAAAGAACTTGGAAGAGTTAAAAATCTCCAGTAAGCGCCTAGAGCAGTTGGAAAAGGAGAATAAGTTGTTAGAGCAAGAGACTTCTCAACTGGAAAAGGATAAGAAACAGCTAGAAAAGGAAAATAAGAGGCTTCGCCAACAAGCAGAAATCAAAGATAGTACTTTAGAAGAGAACAATGTAAAGATTAGTAACCTGGAAAGGGAAAATAAATCTCTATTTAAGGAAATAGTTGTATATAAAGAGTCCTGTGTGCGCCTGAAAGAACTAGAAAAGGAAAACAAGGAACTCGTGAAAAGAGCCACCATTGATAAGAAAACCCTTGTCACTTTACGAGAGGTAAACAGAAATCAGTTGCCACTCCTGGCATGATCTGTTTGATATGGGAAGAAATTATGCCTGCATGTTTGAAAAAGATCTTGTATTTTGTAGGTTTTATGCTTTAGTCTGTGTAATTATAGCATCCTTAATGGGTGCAGTAGGGAAAGTGTTAGACAATCAAAAGTTATACAGTCATAATAATCAAATGGAATAATAGAAGCACATTGCACTTATTTCTGTAAGTTGCTTGGAGATTGTCATGGAGCCTTTGTTAAATGACTGTAGTTCAGATGCTCCATGTTAGTACTGGTTCTGGCTGAAACCTTTTCCCTTCACTGTAGTGCTGAAAACCAAGTTTGAAAGGGAGCTCCTAGAGCAAGGAAGGGAGTGAACACCTAGGGTGAAATCATACTATAGCTGCAGTGTGATGTCTGATCTAGCTGATTTGGAAGGAGAGTTACCATTGAGTTGTTCAAGTTGTGTAGTCACAAAAGACTCTTGCCTCAGCACTTCAGGGTTAAGAGTGCATTGTTCTATTTACGCGGTAATTCTGACTGTACCTTTCTCTGTGCAAGGACTTGGTGAATGAGAAACTGAAGACTCAACAAATGAACAATGATTTAGAAAAACTGGCCCACGAACTTGAAAAAATAGGCTTAAACAAGGAGCGCCTCTTGCATGATGAGCAGAGCAGTGATGACAGGTGAGGATGTCAGGGCCTACCTGGAGCACGCAGAAATGAGGCTCCTTTTTACTCAGAAAGTACTTCTACAGACTGGTTTTGTGCATACTCTTAGTTGTTTTTTTTTTTAAGGCACATTAATAGACCCAAATTGAAGCTTGCTATTCTTTGAAATAATAAAGTAGTTGATGTGCTTTTCCTTTCAGCCGTCTCTGAAAGAGGGTTGACACTTTTTGTCACCAAGGAGTTTCTCGAAGTCTGACAGTAGATAGAGCTAATGTGTAATTAAAATGCTTTATATTTGAGTTAGCAGCAGGAGCAGTAGCAGTAAAAGATAATAGAACCAAAGTGGACTTTTTCCTTCTTGACTGCTTGACTGCTAGAAATGGTTTTTACAGTTCGTCACACAGTGATTGCCTTAAACTGTCTCACTCTTTCCTTCCTACTCTTTCCTTCTAATTCTTCCTACCAAAAGGAAGCTGCTTTCCCAGTCAGAGTGGTTGGGAAGTATCCAATACTTGACTGTCTCCAAAAGTTCATAGCGGCTCCATCACTCTACCACACCTGCCATTATAAAGCAGCTGCTATCCTGACATCTGTTTCTTCTGCTGTATGTTGTGTTCTGTCTTGGCCTGCAGGGATCTAGGGAAAACTTGTGACAGGAGAAAAGCAGACTAGCATGGGCTTCTAGCCAGGCTTTGTTTCATGATGCTATTCAGTTGTGCGATTGAAGAGAAAAAGAAAAGCTGCTGTCATGATCTGTCATTATAACTGATTGTCATGAACATGTAGGTTGATTTTGGGCCTTCTACATCAAAATACCTGTATCCATGTCCCCCCCACCCGGTCAAAATCAGTTTCTTGCTGCCTTGCTCTGTAGCTGGGGTGGTGCTGGAATCCTGTATGAAGAATCTTTTACCACCTCTTGTTTTGTGCTTGTCTTTCATCCATCTTCATCAGCTCACAGACCAGGAGTTCTTCTGTCAAGGGAAGCCCTCAGAACTTGACTAGCGAGATCTCTTCTGATTTAAGCATTACTGTGTAGCACAAATATACCACACAAAGGAGAACAATCTTTATAAGCTGAGTTGAAGCTTAGATTGCTTAGATGAAGAAGTCTGGATTGCGCAAGGTTTTTCTAAACTATGTTCTAGATTCCGAGTGGTTGGAGTGAGTGCTCCCCTAAAGGGAGAGAATGTTGTTCTGTGAAGGTGCTTTTGCAGATTATACTACATGAAAAAGTTTATGAGGCTACATCCCCTTTCCAGCCAACAGCAGTTGTCCTTTACTACTGCTCATACTCCTGAACATTAGCTGTTGTGGGTTCACTTCTCAGGAGTTGGTTGGTTTGTGACATTGGGCCATATAATACTGGTGATTCCTTCACGTTCTACCGAGTGAGGTTACATTTGACTTATAAATTATAGTTTGGAAGAAAATTTGGAGTTGTATGTTTCTGGAATGGGGAGTTTCATCCAGCTTTCCATAAATTATAATCCATAAATGAACTTTTCTGGCACATACCATGACCTGGTTTATTTCTTCCTTTGCTTCCGGGTTAGCTGTGTGTGGGAATTACACAAATAAGTTAATTTTCATTCCTTCCACGTCTGTGTCTAATGGGTATTCCTTTTGCAAAGACTCACAGCACCTTTTCTGCTCTGTATGTATTAAGAGCACAGCTCAGGAGTCAAGCATTACATACTGGTTGACCTGCACTTGGCAAATGTCTGCTGCTGGTATTAGATCTCCTGTAATGTGGTGCTGCTCAGTGTAGGAGCAGCTCATGCCTAACTCTTTGCAGATTGCCTTGCAGCAGGAGTTGACACCTGTCTAGAGGGGTGTTCATGGTGAGCTGGATTGTCCAGCACAGAAACATATGGAATATTTGATGGTTCACAATACTTGGTCATCAGGCTGTTTGGGTGTGACGAGCCTGTTCAGGCTGATCCGAGGTGAGATATATGGGAAGCATGAGCTCTTGAAGCTTACCTGGAACATTGTTTAAAGCCTATCTTTGAGCTCAGGCTTGTGGCCACATTGTTTTAGATGTGAAGTCATTTGGGCTACACTACAGTTTCAGCTTCTCAAGCTTCATGTGGAGTTGGAGATTGTGAATGGGCAATATTTGTTTTCAAAGTGGAAACATTGGTTGAAGTTTTGCCCTGCCACTCTCCTGCCTTTCCATTGTTCTCTACTTCATTCATCCAAAAGGTGATGAGGCATTAGCAATTATTTCATTCTGTTCATTATGGCAAAAATGACTTCTCAGTATACTTTCGGTCTGCCTCACTCATGTTGGTGATGGGAATTAAAGATGCATAATTTTTCTCTTTGCTTGGAGAGAGCTGCTTGTGGTTTCTGCTGAATGTTCTTGGTAGCACTGCAGAGTCTTTTTCTTGGGGCCTGCCATGTCTGATGAGTTAACTTTGAAGTGTTTTCCATTTCCTCTTCCCTTTCTGATGGCTGTTGTCTTTAGGCAAACAGATTCGTGGATGTTGACCCTGAAACTGAAATACCCAAATCTCAGTGGAGTTAGAAAATTCCTACTATCTTTGATTATGAGGTGTTCAAAAGGAAACTGGATATTGGGTCTCTGCTATTAGTCTTTTTCCTTCTTTGTTTTCTGTGTAATGTGTAACTGAATATATGCTTCAGCTCAAGAAGATGAAACACTGTCTATTCGACTTGTCATAGACTGCCTACTGTTTCTTAAGTCTCTGAGAATTACTTGTCAGACCTTAAAATGTAGGATTCTCATCCTACCACATGATGCTACTGGACAGCTCTCAATTTATTAATCCTCTTACCATTGGTCTTCTGCTCCAGTTCCTGACTAGATCTAATGCTCTTGTCCATTCAGGAGTCTCTTGCAGTCTATTCCTTTCACTAAACTGATAGATTCTTCTACAGTCAAGATTAAAAAGAGGGATATTTGTGGTTTGCTTTATTTAATCCTCCTGTGGGGAGAAGTGGGATGTTTTCCAGATTCTGAGCACATGTACAGTGACTGAACTGCTTAAAAGTGATTAATGAGCATGGCTTTTAGTGTTTTCTAAAAAGGAGATAACTGTTCTAAAGGGATATATTCTAAATCTGACTGTTTCTCTCCCAAATATGTAATTTGGGGTTTTTAAGTGCTCTAAAATATTACAAATATAGTAAAAAAAATGGCAGCTTTACACATTGGGAGTGGTAACAGTCTTAAAAATAGCAGCAGCTGGGCTGAGTGAGCAATTTGCACACTCATACGTCAAATGGGTCTGCACCTGCAAAGTGCTGCGTTCATCTCCTTCCCTGCTCCTCCTCTTTGTGAGCCGGCAGGAAATGGAAATTGATGAAAATCTTGCTCTGCAGATACTTCACATCCTAATTTGGTTCAGGTCCCCGCTGGATTCACTGGAGGGGAGCCAGAAAGAAGAGTGCTGTCATCACACACGTGCTAATGATCCAAAGCCAGCGCCCTGCTGCTGTGGCTCAAGGGGGCTTTTTGTCTCTCTGATAGGTTTTAAAAGAAAGAAAGATTCATAAACGGGTTTGACTGTCATGTTCTGCTATCCTAAACATAGCACTTGCTATCACTACTGAGGTGTCTTCATGCTTTTGAATAGAGCAGCATTGAAGCAGTTTTGCGTGTAGCTTTACGGCTGCTGTTCAGAACAGCTTAGAATTGAAATACCTCAAATAATCCTTTAAAATACAGACTTGTGTATGTGTGGTGTCATTGACCAGTAGGTACAAGCTTTTGGAGTCAAAATTAGAATCCACACTGAAGAAGTCTCTTGAAATAAAAGAAGAGAAAATTGCTGCTCTGGAGGCACGTTTAGAAGAATCAACAAATCTGAACCAGCAGCTCCGTCAGGAACTTAAAACAGTAAGAGAATGATAATCTTTTCTATAAGATTAAGTTACTCCCATATCAGTTATTGTTATTTCTACGCTTGACCTTGTGTGGGGCAACAGAAGGTGGGCACCATTCAGGTGTTGTAAAGCAGGACAAAGGCATGACTGCGTTTTAAGACTGCAGCGATACAGGCCCAGTGTTGAAATCACAGGAGAAGTTGATGAGTTTATTCATTGGTCATAGAATGTGTCAGG
Source organism: Forpus xanthops (assembly GCA_032466535.1). Lineage (NCBI taxonomy): Eukaryota > Metazoa > Chordata > Aves > Psittaciformes > Psittacidae > Forpus > Forpus xanthops. Next base: position 10,027 of record JASSUY010010302.1, read on the forward strand.
TGGATGAATAATCTGAGGTTGATTTCATTTGGGATGTCAGAAGCGGTCATTTTCAATTACATGTTCTGATCTGAGCATGCTATGAACAGCCCAAATGGGTTGGTTAAAAACTGAAATACAATCTCTTTTGTTGTAGGACTTTATAGTAAGTGGGGGGATAAAGCTGAAAGCATTGAAATAAAATAGAAAATAGAGGTGTTTTTCCTTTAGAAACTCGTTAGGGTTAAGCTATCCATATCCATAAATATCTTGTACATCATCTCCCCAGTCACGTGCAAAAAGCAGAGCTACAAACACAGTGATGTGGCACTTTCTGTTCTTTGAAAGATGGTATGCTTGTGTAGTCAGTTAGGATGTAGAAAATGGAAAAGGCTGAACCTAATGTAAGTTGTCCTAAATAATTTCAGGTGAAAAAGAACTATGAAGCTCTCAAGCAAAGACAAGAAGAGGAAAGGATGGTTCAGAGTTCTCCTCCGAGAAGTGGGGAAGAAAATCAGTCTGTCAATAAGTGGGAGAAAGAAAACCAGGAAACTACAAGAGAGTTATTGAAAGTTAAAGATAGATTAATTGAAGTGGAGAGGAATGTAAGATGTGTTTTTATATACTGTTCTGATTTTAGCTATTTATTGTGAGCTGTTCAATTAATATAAATGAGGGGATTTTTAAGGAAATGTGCAATTTATCACCTAATTTATGAACCAAGCAGAATCTGAGTTAAATATAGCTTGTGAAGCATTTGGATTTTGCTGGATTCTGTTCTGGATTCTGCTGTAAAGCACTTGACCAGCATATGAAAGGAAATGTAGAAACCTCAATTTGCCCTTTTTAATCCACAGATATCTCTAAATCCCTCTTATATTATCCTTATTTAAATGAGTCATGGAGATTTCTCTACTATTTCTCCATAGGTACAATAGCAGTTGCCTATTTTTTCAATCTCAACCTGTAGTGATAATATTGCTGTGTTACTTGGTTCTCCAAGATGATCTACAGTTGTATTCCAGTGTGTAAATCTCTGTGAAGTCATGCTGCTTCATTTGTTTAGAAGAAACAAACCCTAGTTTAAGTATTAACTTCAGTAAACAGCTTTGAACTCTCATTTTCATTATATTTCCTTCAATGTTCTAAGAATGCCACACTGCAGGCTGAGAAGCAAGCACTCAAGACACAATTAAAGCAGCTTGAGACACAGAACAGCAATCTGCAGGCTCAGATTCTTGCACTTCAGAGGCAGACTGTTTCCCTACAGGAGCAAAATACAACTCTGCAAACTCAGAATGCCAAACTGCAGGTAATGGTTTCCTGGTTTGCTCTCAAAAGTAAAATGAATGCAGAGGGTTTTTTCACATGAAATCATTTAAAGCTAATGGCAATAACGTACTTTAAGTCACATTCTGCTTCTGGTACTGACATGGAAAAGAAAATGATGTGCAAATAATTTGCACTAAAAGCAGTCAATATTTTATTTGCTGTTAAGTAACAGCATCTGTAGAAGTTAGGTTTTAATCCTTTGTGTTTGTCCAATTTAAACTCCCAATCTCATACTTGGGGGAGAGAAAGTTCTCTTACCCAGTCTTCTAAGATACTTTTCTCTCTATGTTTCTTTTGTACTTCTAAATTAGGTCAGGGAAATGAGGTGTCCAAAGAGACACACAAAAACTGCACAAGTATGTGAAGATTGAGCTCAGATAATTCCGAGGCATCGAAATGAGTGACCATGGGCATTACGAAAGTGATTGCCCACAGTGTTGGCAGCTCTTACAGCCAAAATTCAGATGTCATTCCTAATACTTTAAGAAGGTTATGAAATACGTAGCTTGTTTTCTTCTGATAAATGAAATGTTCTTGCTAATGGATGTAATGCTTTTTGGAGCTCTGAGAATTAAAACTACTTAGAGAGGGAATGCAAAGTCCACAAATCAGCAGAAATAGTAAACAGTGTCAGGAATGATGGAGGGTGGATAGAGTCTTTAAATGAGTAAACGCAATGCATTTGGTGGACATCTCGGGTTGTCCTCCTGCCTCCTCCTTCTGGAGAGCAGGATGTGGTTGTACCACAGATGTACTTTCCATCTACCACAATGAAATCTGATTAGTGCACTCCCTTTTGTGGCTGGCAAGCCCAGGAATGGAACAGGACAGCACTGTGTCTTGTCTAGTCATTAAAAACCTAGTGGATGTGGGCATGGAAGTGCACCATTTTAAACAGATGAGGACATAACTCAGGGATTCAGGACTCTTTGAGGGTTTTGTAATACCATTTGTCAAAAGAAATATCTAGGTTGTTCTTTTTTGTCGTGAATTGCATAACAGCACAGGCCTATCCTATTGGATGAACCTGGAGAATGAATTAACTGCAGGTATTGCAAGTATTGAGGCAGTGAGTTGGGAGAAGGAAGCATTTTTTACCTTTATTTTAAACTAAGTATTTTTGTGTTGAGCTTCACCAAGCAATGCAATTTCTGTTGCTGGGAGTGACTGGGTGATGTTACACCCAACAGACAGAGAATGGGAGTTACTTTCTTCCTCACATTCAGCTGGTTTTGCTCATAGCTTCAGGCAAGTTGCAAGACAACTGTCCATCAACTCAGAATCAAAATGAAAGGTGAAATATGTTCATGAAAATAGAGTGATTTAACTATTAGCTAAATCAGAAGTGCCGACTAAGCTGCTCTACACAGACTGTGTCACAACTGTCCTTAGGCAACTGTTCTTCTACTGTTCCTTCCAGTTCCCGTAAGGAACATGGATGAGAAAAGATGTCTTAAAGGGCAACTGGGAATTCTGAGCTACATCAAGCTTGGGCTCCAGTCTGGGAAGTTTCACAGCATGCACATGCCATCAGACATTACTTCATTTCCAGTGAAAGGTTCAGCTTTCTCATCTGTAACAAAGAATGCTGCAGTTCCAACAGAAAGGGATTTGTTCCTTAGTAACAGCGTGCACTGGAGTGATAGAGTTTAGTTTTTTTCCCTTAATAGATACCCTGAGGGTATTAGAAGCCTCAGTAGTTTGTGTTTTTCATGTCTTGAATAGGAAAGAGAAGGAATCTAGCCTAACACAGGTCAGATGACAAGCATGTTAAGTATCCGCCATTCTTTTGAGATCTCCAATGATTAGTTTAGGTTAAGCTTTCCAGAGGCACAGAAAGTAAAGCTGTTGTTACTGTTTGGGGGCTTTTTTTATCTGTCAACTGTTGAAGGCTTTAATGTGTTAATAGACATTAATACTCTTCTGACATAATCAGTGGAGAAACTGTACACCAACTCTCACAACATGTACATGGTGACCAAGTGACATTACTGCTGTTGGAAGAGAACCAGGAATGGCAGTTCCTCAGTAAAACAGAATATGGGTAGTTCCTTCCAGTGCTGTTGTTTTATTTCCCTTACTCTGTGTTAAATGGATGCTACTGTTTGAAGTCTCATTGTAAAGAGTATGTGAGTACAATAAGAATTTTGTGGAGACAATAGAGATTGTGTACAGTAAAGACTGAAAAAACCCAAATTATGCCACTATGAAAGTTCATTTTATTTTAGTCGTATCAGGAAAATGTGCTTCTCATCTAGACAGCACTTTAACAGGTATCTGAAGGTAAACAATAATTTGATATCCTCCTCTGCCATGTCAATAACTTGAAGGTTGCTAAAATGCTAAGGATTAAACTCAAGAAACCTCTCAATAGGAGGTGATAGACAAAGGTAATCCAGACTGTGGAATTAACTTGCAGCTCTTGTCAAATGTTTCTGACTGCAGGTTGAAAATTCCACCCTGAACTCTCAAAGCACATCTCTTATGAACCAGAACGCACAACTGCTGATCCAGCAGTCTGCTTTGGAAACCGAGAATGAGTGTGTGCTCAAGGAGCGCGAGGATCTGAAGTCACTCTATGATTCACTTCTCAAAGACCATGAGAAACTGGAGCAGCTCCACGAGCGCCAGGCTTCAGAGTACGAGTCTCTGATTGCCAAGCATGGGAGTCTGAAATCTGCACACAAAAACCTGGAGGTGGAGCATAAGGACTTGGAAGACAGGTAAATACTAATGGGCATGAGTGAAATTAGTCTGCAGTTCCTGAGGAAAAGCCACTGTATAACTAGTATGAATAAAATTAGTATTAAATGCAACATTAAGATCTTTAAACTTTTGAGTCTTTTCCCCACAAGTCCATATTTTCTTGTCATTCCTCAAAAAGGTAACTTCCATATTAATTTTGTTTGCAGGTACAACCAGTTGCTGAAACAGAAGGTGCAGCTGGAAGAACTGGAGAAGGTACTCAAGGTAGAACAGGAGAAGATGCTGCAGCAAAGTGAAAAGCATGAAACTGTAGCAGCACAGTATAAAAAACTCCGTGATGAAAATGAAAGGTAAAGCGAAAGTCAGATATAGAATGGTGCATATAGAATATATTACACATAAAATAACACATATTCAGACGCAGAGTATGTGTATTAGCAGAGCTCTGAGCACTTGCTAGTACAGTCTAAATAAGTATTGTATCCTCTCAAATTTCTTGATGCCTGATGCTGCAATTGAGGACATTTACAGTTCACACCTTACAGCAGCTCCTCTTGTTGGTCTGAGATGTGGTCTTTCTGGAAAGACTGAATAGGAAGAAACCAAACTCAAACCCCCAAAATGTAATTATTATATCCTGAGGATACTTAATTCCACATACTATCTTCAGGAATGCCAGGCCAAGCACAATGCAGCATGGTTGTAAGCTGCAGAGGGAGCAAACCACTCTGCTTGAGTTGCTTAAGGGGCAACATAATTGAGGTTAATACCAGTAAGAGTAGAACCACAGTGGGTGGTGAAACCCTGCTTGACCCCTGCAACTGAGATATGGCTTGCCATAAGTACTTAGGTTTAACAGTAATATGTACATAGCATGATACTTCCCCCCCCAAGCAGAGGCATTAAGGTTTGTTCATCTGGCAAAGAGGCTCACAATTAAATGCCTCCTACCTTTGGTGTTGTGTGAGGAGGATTAGTAGGGCCTGGAGGCTGTTTTCAGAAAGGGACATGGCCAGGCCCAGCAGGGACAGAGGGAGCCCACAATCAATATATGAACATCCATCATTGCCAGAGTTTGGGTTGTTCCTAGTAATTACCGGTTTGTGTTGGGAAGAAATTCTAGCTTGTGTGTAAGATTCTTGTATTTTAAAAAGTAGGATCTTAAAACCAGTTGTGATGTCTGCATTTAGGAATCCTGCTTTGTTTTTAACCATACAGAGAACCCAGAGTGGTTGGCTTTAATCAGAATGCATACCTAATGAAGTTAGACTGAGATGACTTACCTACAGTGTGTGATAGCAAGAAATGATTATATGGCTTCTATGGAGTAGTGGACAGCTACTCCATAGAGAATTGTCATTACTCACATTCCCTTTGAAACATGAATACGCTTCCTTCTCTCTACATATATTCTTTCACGGTGTCTTTTAATTCCAGGCTTACTCACACCTACAGTCAGCTCTTGAGAGACAACGAAGTTCTCCAAACTGATCATAAGAATTTGAAAACGCTATTGAACAATTCCAAACTAGAACAAACTCGATTAGAAGCAGAGTTTTCCAAACTCAAAGAACAGTACCAACAACTGGATATTACATCAACAAAGCTAAATAATCAGTGTGAGGTAGGAGAGTTATGCTGTTATAACTGGTATCACTGTAATATTTGTATAAATGTACTTTTAGATTCATAGAAACCTTATGAAGTGCTTGAGAATTAATCACTGGGTTTATAGATAATGAAGTGGGTCTGAAGACATTAATTTGCCTCTAGTGCAGGCAATACAAAAACCGGGGCTCGTGATAGGTAAACTGATTTAAGTTATTTAAAGCAGCAAAGAGGCTTTTATCAGTCAAGTCATGATTTAGTTTTCTGTTTGATTTGAGTCCCTTTTAGACCCCACTTTTCTTGATAATCTCATTCTGTGTGTGGAAATATGCTCACATATATATGCATGTACCATTTCATGTATTTTAACAGCTGCTTAGCCAGCTTAAAGGAAATCTGGAGGAGGAAAACAGACATCTACTAGATCAAATTCAGACATTAATGCTACAGAATAGAACATTACTTGAGCAGAATATGGAAAGCAAGGATCTCTTCCATGTAGAGCAAAGGCAGTACATGTGAGTCTTTAAAACAATGAAATTATTGTCTTTAGGGCAGTTACAGTAATACCTCTTTAAATCTTCTGTTTCATATAGAAATCAGCATTCTGAAATGTGCTACTTCTGAAATGTTTCTCTTTTTAAAAGACAAATGTGAATTATATATGAAAAGCTGATAAACTGCAAACACATTCCTGGTTCTGAGGGCTCAGTGCAACTGTGTTCATCGCTGATGATGCAAATGAGGACTAAAAATGTTATGTATTCCTCATTCTGCTACAAGCAAAGTTTCTGGGTTGACTTGAATTTGAGAGAAAGAGTGCATGACTAAGTGATTCCAGTAGAGCCTCTGTACACTTTATTATTGTTCAAAAAGGGGAAAATTCTGTTGTGTAATAAAAGCGAATGGATTTTTTCAAGTTGATATCATAACATTAAATGTAAGACTTGGTTTGGTGTATCTTTCCTGAGTTTTCAGTAAGAAACATGTCTTACACAAGAGTTCCTCATAAGTGACACCTTTGAGAGAACAGCTATCTAAAGGAACGTGTTACTCACAGGTTATACATGCGTTTTTGAAGCATGCATTATTATTGATTTCTGTTAACAGTGACAAGCTGAATGAATTACGGCGACAGAAGGAGAAATTGGAGGAGAAGATAATGGATCAGTATAAATTTTATGAGCCATCTCCACCAAGAAGGTACTGATGAATGTGATCTAAGCACAAGTCTAAACCATGACATACCTGTTCTGCTCCAGCTGAAAATCAATCCCTTTAAGCTTCAGGGGAGCAGAATCATGTCTGTGTTCTTGCTTACAAAGCAGAAGTCTGGAGGTATGAGTGGTGTATCTTTAATGCTATCGATGTGCTGTGTCATTGGTAACAGAAGGGGCAACTGGATCACTTTGAAAATGAGGAAGCTGATAAAGTCCAAGAAGGATGTTAACAGAGAGCGCCTCAAGTCCATGACTCTTACACCCACCCGCTCAGAGTCCAGCGAGGGCTTCCTGCAGCTGCCCCACCAGGACAGTCAGGATAGCTCCTCTGTGGGCTCCAACTCTCTGGAAGATGGGCAGACCTTGGGCACCAAAAAGAGTAGCAGTGAGTACTGCAAAACATTTGTTTCTCTATGAATAATCCTTGGCTAAACGTCTTTTTGATGTGATTAGAAGTTAAGAGGTGCTGGAAAAGGCTCTGTATTTTGGAGGATTGAGGTCTTTAGGAATGAAGCCTGAAGTCATTCATTAATGGCAGGTTTATTCCGACTTCTTGCAAACTCCTTGAGTGTTTGGGCAGGAACTAGTTCTTAGCATATCTTCAGCTTTCAATACTAAAATGCATTTACAGTGCTGGGATGAGCTGAAGCAGGCGCTGTTCCTGGGTCGGGCGAGCAGAATCCTGGATAGAATGTTCAGTGCCACCACTAGAACCCTTTTCTGTTTGTCCCTCTTGTCCCAGCATGAACCTTTCCCCCTGCCTTGGAAGTGCTTTCCAAGCTGTGGCTGTGCTATTATCCTTTAGCTGCCAAATAGATCTGTGTCTGGAGGATTTTCTCCAGCATCTCACAAAGCCAATGATGAAGAACTTTTGTACTGTTTGAATAGGCAGTAGGAAGAGGCAACTCAGAGACATAACCTGTTGAGAAGCCTGAAGAGTTAAGGGCTGAGGGAGACTGAGGAGGGTTACAGAGGTGTGGATAGATCCAATATTCCAGACACAATCTGCTCACCTTGCAAGAGCCCAAGGGCTGTCACGTTGGGATGCCTACTGTAAAAGGCCACATTCTGTGCAGTGTACACATTTATTATCTATATTTTTTGTAATCCATTCGTGGCATGAATCATAAACTGCTCTATTTCTCTCAACTTGAGAGATAATATTGCAGTCCCATTATCAGGTTGGAATGATTCCATTTAATAGTTGTGCACCAAAAGCATTTTGGCTGTGCGTGTAAAAGCATCAGCATATGCGTGTGTTAACAGTCACTTTTGCAATGCTTTTATAAATGTAACATCTTGGGTTTCAGAAGACAGCAGATTGGTCTCCTGGCTTCCGTGCCAGCTCTGAATTTGCTGTGTTAGAAGTGATTGAAGCCATGATGATGCATTTTTAGTTCTGTACTTCTTGCAGAAGCTTACTCAAAGCTAAAACCATCTAAAACCACTATGTCAGGGGAGCTTAAAATCCAATTTGTGGGTATTTTTTTGAATAGCTGAAGAAAACAGTAAGTTTGAGGTTACCTTTTACCACTTTCTTGCTAATTTGGCTTTTTTCAGTGAGGATCTGTTAAGGTTCCAAACAGGTACTTTTGAATTGAAATAAACAACTGTTGCTTTTACACCTCACCTGAAGTCTTGTGGAACTGGGGAATGGCTGAAGCTACAGTGGATGTGTTTGCAAGTGTGTTAGCTTGAATCCAGTGTGCATGCTTCGGTTTAGACCATCCACATCCGTTGTCAGTGGTTTCATGTTCTGGAAGGGCTCTTGTGTGTGACAATTTTCTCTGCATGATACCTGGGACCTTGTAGCGTGCAGTTACCTCCTGGTGGAGCCACGGTTGAAGTTACCATGGCTGATCCTCAGAGAGGTTTGAAGTTGTTCAGACCTCATTCATTTCTGCTCCATGGACTTTGTTCATGTTCCCCTTCATCCCAGTGTATTTATCCACACACTGGAAGGGCTGATCTAATCCTGGATCCTGACCTTCCTCCATTACGCATCGTCATGGAAACCACAGGTTTTCATAGAATTTGGAGGACTGATGTGCTTATTCAGTGCCGACAGTTTGTATCTCACAAAGCAGGATTGCATCTTGGTGTGAAGTACCAGTAATGGAGCACATTTTGCAGCCTTTTTCTCCTGCTTGAAGAACATCTGTTAAATCCCAAGTATCAGGACACTGTGGCTTTCTTTGCTGTAAGAAGTAGCTTGGCAGTAGCAGCTTCCACTGGAAGAAGCTACAAGAGAGAGAAAACCTCTTAAGTTGCTGCCTGTCCACGGATGTGCTCAGCTGTTGTAGCCTTCCATGCTGGTTGAAGGCAGCTTGGGCTATGGGAAGAGACAGGTTCTGTTGTACCCTGATCTCCTGTGTCTGGGGATGGAGATGGTTCCAAGGGAAGGCAGCTAACATTTCCCATGTGGCAGTCCCTGGCACACATCACTGTATTGTCCAAAGCCAGAGGACAAAGTAGCTGACGTGAAGTGATCTCTGAGGTGTGTAGGTTTCCTACCTCATATTCCCTGTCACAGAAAGCAGGAGGAGATACTGACTCCAAAATGAGCTATCCTGCTACTACCACTGCTGACAGATAGGTTCTGTGCGTGAGATCTGTGGGTTTTCTTCTTTGGAAGCTGATGATGGAGGCTGCTTTCCTGCTGCAGGACACTTTCTAATGCAGATGTGTTCAAGAAGAGACCTTGAACCTCTCACGTACAGAGACAGGTGATCTTGGAGCAAAAACCAGGCTACCCTGTTCTGCAGAGGCAGCAGCACCTGAGGTCTCAGAGTGCCTGAAGTCCTGTGGGTCTTGAGGTGCTCTGGAAAGGAGGGGAGGACACATCGTGTCATAGTGGAAGTGGAAGTAGTATATTGGGCTCCATTTTCTTGTGGCATGAACAAAGTGGAGGATTTTGATCCTGTCCATCGAGAATTCCCAGAGTATTTCTGGCAAACAGTAGGCAGATCACAAAATGGGAGGTTTCCTGAGCAGTGGAGGAATTCCGCAGTGCTCATCATTCATTCCCAGCTCAGGATCAAGAACGTGTTCATAGAGTACTGAGAAAGAACAGCTGATGAACTGGAGTTCTTGGAGTAGCTGCTGACTGTGACAGAAATAGTCCTTCTGCCCTCCTGGCTGTAAAGCCTGGTGGAATAAAGGTGGGAAGAGCTCGAGTTGCCTGAGCTAGGCCATGGTGCCTGTTTGCTCCTGCTGTAGCTCGGCCATTCCGGTGGTTTTGTGCAGGGCATTTCTTCAGTTGTATTCTATGCAGAATTCCCTTAGGTAATTGCTCCCCTCCAGGAGGTTGTGTTTTGCCAAGGTTTTGGTGGATGATTTCCAGGACACCGAGAGTTGCAGCAGAGTTTTCTCTTTGGTGCAGTTGCTCAGAGCCATAAATCACTCCTCTGGGAGGTATCTGTTAGTGAACAAGAATCACAGGTGACTTCAGCGAGTCTTGGACATCCTCTGGGTGCCTTTTGGGAAGATTTGGGTGGTCATTTTTAATGAAGAGGGATCAGATATCTATAAAGTACGATAGAGTGATGGAGGGGGGCGGTCTATAAGGGGTTATAGAAGGCGCAAAGAATCATGTTTCACCATGATGGCAAAGAGTAGAGCAGGATTGCCTCTGTGGTTTGATGGGATTAATGCTAAAACTGATTATTTGCCTGGTACAAAACTAGTCTGGTGCTGTGCCTCATGCTCCTTTGGCAGGGTTCTGTATACTATTAGATAAAGAGCACACAGCTCTTTGTGGGAGGTTCAACAGTGCCTCTGCTGTTTATGAGCCAGGCAGCACCCATGCTTATGTTGGTTTTGGCTTATTTCCTCAGGGTCTACAGGAGCAGGAAAGCTTTATTGATCTGATAAAACCCAAACCAAATAACTGCTTGTCTTAAGGTACATACAAATGTATGGGCATGATAAAATATATTTATATCTATTATATATACCCAAATACTCTATACTTCTGTATGGCATAATTCACTAAGTGCAAACACAGAATAATATGGAGACTGAAACTATAGATTCCTCTCCAGTATAGATAGAGAGGGTGATGTCCTTCTCTTTCAGGGTACTTCATGTGCATTTATAAATGCATATGTATATATAATGCCCTAAAAACCAAACTGCTATATAACAAGCTGCTGGTAGTGCGGAAACCCAGTGTAAATCACAAAGTACATGTCCCAGAAGTGACTCGAGGGAGATGACATGAACAGATCTTGGGCTGATAGACTGGGCTTTAGACCTGCATGGGATGCTGGTCGGTAATGCCATGATGGATTTCTTCATGGATCTTTCCATGCCAGCCATTTGCATATGTGGCTCCTGTGTGCTTGGCAGCTGGCTGACACCTCTGTCTGGTGATGGAAGAAGCATTATTAGTGCAGAAGAGCTGAATCTACGCACTAGATTCACTTGGGATCCCCCCTCCTCTATCTTGTAATACTATTTGTGACTTTAACTCTCTGTTCTGGTATTTTCTATGTATTGCATAGATCTGAATTTTCTCCTAGTCCTCCCAAAATGTTACAGCAACACTCACATTTGGATTTAATTCTCCTATTTTATCTAAATCTGTTATTTCAGCTGAAAGATTTGGTCAATCCCCTTGCAGCCCATAAACCTTAACTTTCCTTTTCCTATTGCAGATTTGGAGTGGATTATTTCAGTCAAACACTGAAATCACTGCCCACAAGCAGTAGATTGAGCACCAGGTCCATGTCGTTTTCCTACAAGGCAGTAGATAACCGAAGTCATCAGTTAGCAGACAATGTAGCAAATGAAGCCTGATGATAGATTGGGTCCTATTAGCAATGCAGGGCAAGGCATTACGGGAGTGCTTAGTCTCAGAAAACAATGATGCAAACAGACTTTAAGGCAGAGCTGTACTCAGTTGCTTTCATTTTAAGCTTTTTTGCTTCACGTTTTTCTTTCTGCTCAAGAAATGTTACTTTTCACAGTACAAACCAAATAATCCTCCATTTCTGCAGTAGTCAGCAAAGAAGTTACCTTTGTGTTTTCCAAGAGCTTGGCACTTAACTTTCAAAGTGTATTACATCTTCACCATTATTTTCAGTGCATTTCCGAGGTTGCTAAGGTTTTCCTAGTGTAGCTTTCATGGTTCATTATCTCACAGAAGCATGAGAACGGTAGCGTGTAGCATAGCTTAAACTCAGACATTCATTTCTGTCCTTAGTTTCAACATTTAACTTCCATCTGTTCTTCTCCCCTTTTTTCTTTCATCTCCCTGTTTCCGTTTTTCCTCATGCTATGACATAAAAGTGGTTGCACTGAAAAGACTGCCCTTTTTGAGGAACAGACCGAAGGAAAAAGACAAAATGAAGGCCTTCTACCGTCGCTCCATGTGTAAGACTTTCTGACAGTTCAGCTTCTTCTCAATGGCTACACTGGCTTCCATTACTAATTTTTCACTAACCTCTCCCTGGACTGTGCTCTTTGTACCTCCTCTTTTGCAATGTGCAAGTCCTGCTACAATACAAGGAGCTGGAGCTTTTCCCTTTTTCCCTTTTTTAAACCTTGGCACTGAATACTTTATATATGTGCATCCCCCCCAATACTATACCCACACTATACACACACATATATATATTCAGTGCATTGTGACTGCATATATCTGTATACATAGTTGTCTATATACACATGTCTCTATGTGTATATAAATTGACAGTGCACTGTGTTATTAAACTAAATAGCTGCCAATCACATGTTTCATAAGGCTTTTGTTAAGAAATCACTGCAATCTTTTGTTTAAAGGAAGGGTAGGAGATAGTGGAAGGCTCTATGGTGGTCTGTCACTCTTCAAGTATCCATCAGCTGTTGTTGCCAGAGTGTTTGTAGTGAGTTGGTTTATTTGGTTTTCCAGTGAGGGGTGGACAATTCTCTGGGTATTGTGCAGTGAAGGGGAATATCATCAGATGTCATCTTTTCCAGACCCTTTTATTTGTTGTTATGTGAAATCCAGTATCCCTGCAGTAACCTGCACTGTACAAGGATCCTGTATCACTGTTGACATCATATTGTATTACACCTTTGCCCATTTTATCCTTCTCCATTCCATTTGCTCATTGCAAACAGTGAATCAAAGCTTCTAACACGCATACTGCAGCACAAGCATGGCGATTATACTTGATAAAAGCAGTCTTTAAGACCCATAGTGAGCTGAAAGGAGTCGCTTGACTTACACCCCTCCTCACTCATTGAGCCGATTGCATGTCATAACATGAATGATTTTGTGCTTGTATCTTCCAGTATTCAATATGCTTTAATGCTTAGAAAACTGTCCAACGTTTTGCAGTACAAAATAAGACCAGAAGCGAATACATTGACCACGCTGATCATTTGCTTTCATTTGCATCCCAGCCATGAATGACCTGGTGCAGTCCATGGTCCTAGCAGGAGGACAATGGACAGGTAGTTCTGAGCATCTGGAGGGTCCTGATGATATATCTGCGGGTAAAAGGAGGAAGGAGTTGGGAGCTATGGCCTTCTCTACTACAGCTATCAACTTTGCAGCTGTCAACTCTTCTGCAGGCTTCAGATCCAAGCAGTTGCTAAATAATAAAGGTATAGGCAGAAGCTTTTTGCACCGTGCCGTGACTATGTGTAACAGCCATTTCATGTAAATACTGGGCTTACTTATAAGTTACTCCACAGAAAGCAACTTCAGTAAATTGAGTTGCAGTGCTAAGATGTTGCATAGGTTTAATAACTGTGGTTATCTAAAGTGTTTGTGGGTTTTTCCTACAGCGTGTTACCTAAGTAAAACTGGATTGCTTTGAAAAATACCTCAGCATGTTTTACACCTTTCAATAATAATTTTGTTTTAAATCTTCTTTTATGTCTCTGTGTATAGATACTACATCCTACGAAGATGTAAGTCCACAAGGTATTAGTGATGATTCTAGTACAGGATCGAGAGTTCATGGTAAGAGGTGAACTTGAACTAACTGAATTAAGGATATATTATGTGAATGTTAACCAGCTTTGCAAAGAAGAGTGAATGGCATGGTTAGGAGTGAGCATGCGTTCTGTGATTTGCCTCTCTTGAATGTGGAGTATCATTTCTTCAGATTGTTCTTGTCTTTCTTAATACAACATCAGATATTCTATATCTCTGGTAGATATTCTATCTAGTAGAAAGTATCTATGAAGTGCATCTGAACAGGATCAAAACATTTTCCCTTTAAGAATTTATTTGGAGTTAATGGTAAAGAAGTTCTAATTTCCATTGTAAAAGCAGTTTTTAACCCAAATCCAAATCTGGCCTGATTAGTCAAGCCTTTATTCTCCAGTGAAACCTAAATTTGTCATGTATTTCATAAAATCGTTGCCTTCAAGCCATGCTTGAAGTGAAAGCTGAGCTAGATTATGTAGCAGTGAAGCTTTAATACTTAAAATGAGCAGGAGCACAGACCTTTCCAGGGACAGTAACAGCGCCTTTCCTTGTGTTGCATAGGAGTGCAGGCCGTTATCTGTGCAGATGCTCTTGCTCCTCCTGTTGGTGGCATTTCAACTCTGTGCAAGGTTCCTTGTCAAATCTGTTGTAAGTGACCTGCTCACCAGCCGCTTGCTGCACGCCCTTCACCTGCAAACCCTGGTTTCCCACTAACCAGCCTGTTTCGACTCTAAACAGACACTCTTTTCTCTATTTCTCTTTTCTTCTCCCTTGTACCTTTACTATTCCTGTAGTGCCCTTTCCCAAAGTGTCCTCTTGGGCTGCCTGGAAATCCCTTCGCTTTCTGATGTGTAAGAAACCACTTTGTTGGCAATGGGCATGCTCAGCCTGTGCAGTAGTGCATGATCCTGCCTCTGAGCATTCTGTGAGCAGAATGTGGAGGTACCGTGCTGCCCGCTAAGACTTGGTTCCTCATCGTGTCTCCTCATTTCCCATTTAGCTTCCAGACCAGCCAGCCTTGATAGTGGCAGAACATCCACTAGCAATAGCAATAACAATGCTTCACTCCATGAAGTCAAAGGTATGCTGTAGGTGAATTCACATACGTGCTTCGTGTCCATTGTTTTCTCTGTAAGATCATCTATTATAGGTTAAAATAAGTAAAAAAGAAAAGAATTCCCACTAAACACCTCAGGTTAATTTTCTTTAGGTGGTTTATAGCCTTTATTCCTCAAGTTAGGAAAGGATACTTAATATAACTTAATGTTTTTCATAAATACTGATAGAGTGATATTAGTACCTAAGTTACAAACTATTGTAAACCAAACCTAACCCAAAGAGGAATGTTACAGAATAAGAACTCCCCCCAGTTACTTTAAAATGGCTCATTGGGAAGCAAGAAATTGCTTCATTATGGTTTTTTCTCCTAGCATCCTACTGCTGTAAAGCTCTGTGTGTAACACACCAGCTGGACAAAGTGGCAGCCTGTGGTCATCTGTAGCTGTTTCTAAAGGATAGATAACATCCCTGGACTTGGTCGCATCCTTTATGTTTCATTTATCATGAGTCCTGAGATGGGTTTGGTTATAATGGAAATAACAATCTCTAGCTGGAGACCATTGGCCATACTAGACTCGAATGCTGCCAGAAAGACTTCATTGAATACATTGCATTAATTAAACAGTATCAGATTGGAAGCTTGGAGCTGAATGCCAGCTCGAGATTTGGATTGGTTTTATTACGAGTTTAATTTGCATCTGTTTGTGATTCTTTGGGGTTCTCCTCTCCCTGGTTTCTGTGCAGCATTGGGAAAGTCATTCTTCAAAGTTGATTTAATTTCTTGGGAATAACGTGACAATGGAAGTACTTGATCTTTCATCAGTATCTTTCAAGCAGTTCACAATTACTGAGAAATAGGAATTGGTGCTGTGGGATTCATTTTGTATTGGATGCCATGCGCTTCCTTTAGGCCACACTTGTCATAAATCAGAAGTAACAGCAGAAGCTGTGGGAGAAGCAGTGTTCCTAAATTGTCCTCATTGAAGAGCTGTGCTTAAGAAACCATTTTCTTTCCATTCCATGCTTTGTATTTCATCTGAGGTAAAACTCATTACTGTACAGTAGAGCATGTGCCTCACAGTGATGCTGAATAAGAATGGAGGCTCCTCTTTAGCCTCTTGGAACATGATGTTACGTAGGTGGAGGCCCAGATTATAAGTGAGAGGTAGGGGTTGTATTCAGAAACCCCCATGATGTTTAAAGAGCTGTAAGAGGTAAGTCAGGGGAGTGCAGTTGTGTCAATCCGCTTGCTTTGAGTAAGAAAAGACAACTGCCTTCAGTATTTTAAACTGCATTTAGTATTTTAACTGGAATTTGCTAATTGAGTTTGATACTGTTCCGGATGTGAGCATGGTTGTGGAATCACTGAATGCCATTTACCCCGAAGCAGGTGCAGTTCACAATCAGAGCAGACCCCAGAGCCACAGCAGCGGGGAGTTCAGCCTGCTGCATGAGCACGAGGCATGGTCCAGCAGCAGCAGCAGCCCCATTCAGTACCTGAGGGGCCACACGAGGTCTAGTCCTGTGCTGCAGCAGCGAACCCCCGAGACGCTGGATGCTCGTGGCAGACTCATCAGAACGGGTTCCCCTGGAAGTGAAGTTGTGACCCTGCAGCAGTTCCTGGAAGAGAGCAACAAGAGCACCTCCAGTGAGGTTAGTTTAAAGGATGCTTTAACTACGTTAGCCCGTGCGCAGAGTTAGTGGAAGACTCAGAGTGAGTAGAAGGGCTGTAGAACTGTGTGGAGTCACCGATTGTGTCTGCGTTAAGGAGTGGTGCGGATGGTATCCTGATAAACTGCACTCACTGTGTTACACACAAAATCAGTTGGGATTTTGCCACTTAACTCTTTCCAGGTTACTGAATTAAGTGGGAAAGGTCCATTCTATTGCACACAACTGACACCTGGTACGCGCACCAGAGCTCAGGTGAAGGCCACAAGCTCAGAGTAGGTTTACTTCCCATTCAGCTCTTGTTCTCAAGAAGAGGATGATGCTTTACTTCATTCCCTGGGGAGAGGCTCTTGTCTGCTTCGGTTTCATTTTCTAACCCAACTGAGCACAAAAATCATGAGCTTGGAGCTTGTGCTCAATGGCTCAGTGTCCAGTTGGAGACCAGTAACGAGTGGTGTCCCTCAGGGATCCGTGCTGGGAACGGTCTTGTTCAGCATCTTTGCAAAGTACTTGCAGAAACATCTGGGAGAGGAGAGAGGAAATGGGAAGAAAATCATGGGAACAGGACAGACATAGACACAGTGAAGAGAAAGAGGCACCAAGATGGAGTTCAAAGGGAAGATGTGACCAAAATAGCCAGAACTCTTAGACTGGATATGAGGAAGAAATTCTTTACTGTGAGGGTGGTGAGGCACTGCAAGGGGTTGCCCAGGGAAGCTGTGAATGCTCCATTGCTGGTGGTGGTCAAGGCTGGGTTGGACATAGCCTTGGGTGGCATGGGTGTCCCATGGCAGAGGGTTGGAACTGAATGATCATAAGGTCCTTTCCAACCCTGACTGTTCTATGATTCTATGATGAACTTGAGTTTTGACCATACGATTTGGTGAGTGTTAGAGAAGCTGACTCCTGATAGTTGTGCTGTCTGGTTTTCTAAGTACTTGTAAGCTGTACAAAGACTCAGTGGTATGTGCCCTAAGCAATGGTACATACTACACTTAGATCTACTAGCGGTACATGCTGACTTCTAGATCTGAGGATGAAAGTACTTTTAGGCGTTGTTCTCCATTTATGTCCCCAAAGGTGAGAATTCCAGTGTATAAATTCATGTTTCACCTTTGTGACAGATGAAATCGGCAAGTGAAGAGAATCTGTTAGATGAAGTGATGAGGAGCTTATCCGAGTCCTCGGAGCTGGCAGGGAAGGAGAAGCTGAGGAAGCAGCCGTCTGCCGGTTGTGGCATCGTACGATCACTGAGTGTCAAAGCCACCAGTGACTTCTCAGACGGACGATCCCTGAAGCCAGAGCAGCTGGTGAGGCCCAGCCTTTGGAAGAGCGACGATCCCAGCATCACCAGCTCTCCAGTGAAGTTAACGGGAGGCACCCAAGGGAAGGCCAAATCCGTGAAGGAAAAGCTCCAGGGGAGCGTTTCCCAGCGCCAATCCCGCGAATGCAATCCCTACGCCACCTTACCTCGTGCCAGCAGTGTCATCTCCACGGCAGAAGGAACCACGCGAAGGACAAGCATTCATGACTTCTTGTCTAAGGACAGTAGGCAGCCTGTATCAGTGGATCCAGCACCAGCCACCGCTAACAGGAGCGTTCCATCGGCCTCTAGTGAGTACTCAGCACACCAGTTACCCTCTCCTTTTGTTCACTGTGTGGCTTACAGAGTAGATTGTGTTCCACAGAGCGATGCAACTACTGCAGTTAAACCCCGTACTGTAGGATGTCACTCTGATGTGCCCAAAGCTTCCAGGATGGAAAGGTCAAGTTTTCGGGAGAGAACTCTGCTAAGCTCAAGTGTATTTAATGATAAATTCTCCGGTAATGACAGCACAGGCTCACTCACTGTGACTCAGCCATTTTTATCCCTTAACACTGAACTAGTTAGTAATATAAGTGGGTTGCCTCACAGACCTGCATCCAAACCCACTGATCAGGCAAATCTGGCAGCATTTAGATCAGTGCCAAAGAATCCAGAGCAGCGTCCTGCTCCCCAGGAGCCTGCTCGTAGTGAGCCACGGTCAGCTCTGAGTAGTGAACTTGTTCCTACCCTGTGTGCAAGTACCAGTGAGGCTGAATCCCCATTGCTGGTTTCTGAAGATAACAAAACTGTGTGGTACGAGTATGGCTGTGTATGATAAGGAAGGTGTATTATTAAGTACATATATATAGTCTCACACAACACGTAGGTGTTCTGCTCAGTGTCCGCTGGACATCTCCAATGACAGAACAATCCCATGTTAGATCTGTGGGTGGATGTTTCTAGAGCTCAGCTGTGTACTCCAGCATGTCTGAATGTATAATTGTAACCTCACCAAAGTCTGCATGACCCATTAATTGCACTGTATATATATTTTGCATGCCTTGAAAAGTCTAATGCAAGCTCCGGTTTTATTTGTCACACATCACGGATACTTTGGTTTCTCCCTGTATGTTACTGAATGCATGTCAAACCAGTCGCATGCTGCACTGCTGCAAATGGCACCAAGGGCAAGTCCAGTACAAAACCAGTGCTTCTCAGCTGTGCTCGTGCTTTCAGATGTAACAGTTACATATTGAGGATGTATTTGCAGTAAAAATACTCCCCCCCCCTCTTCTTGCAGAAATGAGATCCTAATGAAAAGAAGTGTTTAGAGAGATTCCGGTGTCTCACCCTTTCATTTATGCCATGGCCTGGCATAAACACACTTTGCACAAGGAACAAGTTACACCCCCTTAATTCAATGCCTCCAGCTTGCACAATAAACATGAATTACTGCTCATAGTTATTCAATTACTTGAACATTAATAAATGCAAAGACCATTCATAATGCTAATAAATGTCAGGAGGAGGTGATAAATACTCGCATGATACACAGCACTTGTAATGAAAAAATGACCCTTTCCACCTCTTCCCTTTTGTATGCTTTGTCTCTCCACGCCTGGTGTACAAATGTGGCAAAGTGTATGGTTTATTAGGAGTCAATAACAGAGTTATAGGAGACTCCTTGTGATGTGTGGTAATAAAAACCTGTATTGATCATGGTGGAAGCTCATTTTTTCTTCTGAATAGAGGTAACGCTAATACAATAGAATGGAAGATATGTGACAGGGTTAACACAGCTAAATAAAAGACACAATCACCAGGGCATTGCTTGTAAAGTTATGAGTATAGGGATGCTGAAGCGAGTAACTCATTAAATCCCAAGTGACCAACTACAGAGAAATGCTGAAAAGAAACTGCTTATTGTGCCTCTGCGTCTGCCATGGCTTGAAACCTCTAGATGGTGAATATATAACAATAGATATGCTATAATACATATAACAGGTTAAAATTATACTTGAATTCTAGTTAGTGAGGCTTCAAATGAGCACTTTTTTGCCAGAGGCTGTAGTTACCAACAGTTATGGTAGGCTAACGTTACCTATGCTATAAAAACCTGAATGACAAGACATCTAGAGGTGAAATAACTTCAGATCTCAAATACTGGAAACAATGAATGCCATATTCTGACAGCGGTTCTGTGACACTCGTGGTATTGCTGGAGCTTTAATTCCTGAGTGCTTCACTGGGGAGAGACAGCAAATTCGCTGCTCCTTGAGGAAAAGCAGCAGACACATCCCATGTCTTAGTCTAGAAATCACTGTTTCGAACATAAGAGTTGTTAATAGAACACAGAGAGCTCCAGCTCCATTCCAAGGTGGGGAAAAGGAACGGGGGCAGAAGTTCGGATGTGTCAGAGACATTTTGTGCAGGATAAAATGACTTCCACAAAGGGAAGCAGCCATCCTTGCCCATGGCTGCAGGCATCCCTTGGTGCTGGGCTAAGTGGTGCTCTCAGGGAGCTGGCAGCTACTGCTGAGCTCCCTCTACAATTTCTGTTACAAACCCCAGCCCCAAATCCGAAATGCCATCTGCGTTTCACAGGCAGCAGGATCAATGTGTGCTGATCTCTGGCCCTGTCGCTTGACTTCCTTTCTGTTAATCACTTGCTGTGTTGGAATTAGCTTTGAGGAGAACAGTGCTGAAGTGACATGAGCATAGCACGTTTCACAGTTATTTAAGGCATTATGGAGCTCTCAGAGTACTTATTATAAACCCACACTGTGCTGCCAGTATCCATGTCGTTTACTTAACTGATTGCAAGCCTGTGTCTTGCAGCAAGGCTGCTTGTTAGGATAAGAACAAGGTTTGTAGCTCAAGGTAGTATCTTCTCCTTAGATCAGCTGCTGTTGTCCCAGGCATCAGATAAGCTTTAGGGCATGATACTACCTCATTTGCCAGCCTTGTCCTGCTTAGGTCCTTGGACTGTGGCAGCAACAGACCCCCCCCAGTAATAGTCTCCAGATACATTGCAATCCCTCCAGCACTGAACCCTGACTGTAGTCAGGAGCCAAGACAAAGGTCTAAAGAGAAGTTGTTCAGTTCATCCCAGTAGAGTGAAGGTGAAGCTGCTGGCCAGGCCCTGGATATGTTGTTTCCAGCCCCTGCCCATGGGGCACGGTGCTTTCAACCATTTCATTTCTCTTCCCAGCACTGAGCTTTGCAAACAAAGCAAACCTGGGAGAGAATATCTGTGCCTTCTTAATGCCCTTTAGCTTGTGTTTTACGTTACCCCACTGGGGGGGGGGGGTAGCATTAAAACAGCTGCCCTCTTAAAGGGCTTTAGGAATAACTGTTAGTGCCTTGGAACATGAGTGCCTCGTATCCTCTGCAGCAGTTCTAGACTCACCTTGTGCAGGTCAAGGTGCCATTTTGCATGGTTTATAACCTTCTAATGAACTGCATTTCAGTTCTAAGGGTACCAGCTTTCTGTGCTCTTGGTGTGCTCCACAGACTTCAGCACAGCAGCAGATGCACGCTGCTAGAGCATTTAGTGTCTCTGAATGATAAATTGGCAACGTTTCTCTATTATATATGAGAGAAAGCAAATGTTTTCATGCACAGAAGGGTTATTTTTCCTCCCCTTTTTATTCTTTAACAATAGCATCATGGATGTCTCTTGTGGCCTGTGCTTCAGACAGTGGAAGAAGCTGTGAGGTTCCTTTCAGACTGAACTGCTGCCACTCCTTAGGCATGCAGATGGTGCCCTTGCTCATTCCTTGGTCCCTGCTGCCTTTAAAACTGGAGTTAGGGCTTTGCATGGGAATTACAAACACTAAATAGGTGGCTGCCGTCCAGAAGAGGTTGTGTTGGTCAGGCTCAGTGATGTGCTTGCTGTTAAGGTTTGCTCGATGCTTTGCTTGCAGTGAATAGTGAATTGAGATCCTGCATTTTGCATGTTCAGGCCGTTGCATGCAAAGTTAATTCTGTGTTTTACAGAACTGATGAACACAGATGAGTTGAGTCCTTGCTCTGCTGGGGTCAGTCAGCCTGGGTTACATTGGGTTGTGTTCCTTTTCATACAGGGTTAGTGCATCTGAAAGGGAAGTGTATCTGATTGTGGCTTTAAGAACAGTACCTGGTTGTTCTGAATGCTAGGATGAATTGCAACAAGTGTGGCTGAGCAGGCACTTCCAGCGAGTTTCTTCCATCCCTCTCCTCTGTCCTTTCCTCTACAAACAAAAAAGAAGTTGAAGTATATATCCTTTTGCTCTACTAATGAGTAGAATGTATTTTAATGCATGAGGGGGTTATTTTCATGTCCTGATCAACACAATGAATAACATGAAATGCTTTTCTCTGCAGATGTGGAAGCTATCCCAGAAAGCAGAAATTCAAAAAGCAGGTCTAGGGAGCAACAAAGCTCCTAATTCTATTACCCACTACCTGAGCTGTGGGCCAAGTGGTGAGTTTCCTGCCCAAAACGTAAATGAGATTAACTTCATTTACAACAAACTAACAGCATTACCTATGAGAACAAGTGCACATTGCATTAACCAGTTGTAAATGCTGCTTGCTTAACTGGCTTCTGTCTCGCTTACTGGTTAGGCCAGAGCAGGATGGTTTCCAGCAATTGTTTTGCCTGTGTAGGAAAGGGAATATCATCCCGTCAGCCTTCTGCCTGTAAAAATGACATTTATGTCTCATATTTCCTGAGGAAGAAAGTCAAAGAAAGGAGTAATGTTGAAGTCAGTTCTTAGAAAGGGACTGATAAACCTAAACAGTTTAATGGAACAAAAGCACAAGGAAACTGCCTTTTTCCAAAGCTTGTCTTTGGCATCCTGTCCTCCTCCTGATTCCATTAAGACACCTTTGCTGCATGCTGTTAGTGCTGTTAGTTCTGTTAGTGACTTAACTCCTATATTTTATACTTCCCCACTTTTAAGCTTTTCTTATGTTCTTTTCTCTTTCCACCTTTCAACTGAACGCAGAGAGAAAAGTGTCCTTCAGTATCTCAGTATGAAGCCTTTATATCTGAAGTAACAAGACAGCGACTGTAGGAATCAGTAATAAGAATTAAGTGAATTTTTTACCTTCTTCGTGACTAGAGCAGGCAAGAAATAAAAACCTACCTACCTTCCTCCTTCCTTCCTTGAATCAAGGAGCTCTACTGGAGTCTGCTGCCGGAAACTTGTAGATGGTCTTAGGAATTATTGCACATTGCACTGTTAAGATCTACTGAATAAAGGACAGTTCTCATCTCTCCCTAAGGACCAAGGAGTTTGAGGTCTCAAGAATTTACTCCAGGGGAAACAAAAAAGAGAAATAAAAATGCTTCTTTCCTCTTCCGTTTATGAAATTAGCCACTGATTTGCTTGAGCTTCTGCTAATAATTAGCCAACCTCCCCCCAACAAGCAGTTTCTCTTCTGTACATCTCAAACGCTGTAGTATTTTGTTGAAATTGACTGTAAATACAGCTCCAAACCCCTCCCCGCTTATTGGCACTTCACTGCCTTACTGGATTAGCGTAATCTGCATGAAATTGCTCTTTAAAACGTTTCTGCTGATTTTGGTTGCGTTCTGCAAGGGAAGAAACCATGTTTACAAAGCTGACAAAGTTCAGTGACTAACACGTGGGCGCCATGGGATGATGGTATGATACAGAGATCGTTTGTCAGTTGTGTTCTTCACATTCCCACACGTTACTCTGCGAGTGTATGTTCAGATGTGCCCGACAGGACGTTGTCGGGTATGATTCTTCTATGCCTTTTGTTTTAATACAAGGCTGTTTTCAATAAGTGGCATTGCCAGGATCAAGCTGGCTTACGATGTGTGTGTACTGACTCCTTTTCTTTACTTGTTTGTCCTTTGACATGAGCTGGTTGTGGCTTTAGGAGGTTTCTTGATGGCAAAAAAAAAGCGATGTAAATAATATCACCTGCATTTTACAATCGGTTTCCCTTAAGGTTATCTTTTACTAGCAAGATACATTTTGTTCATTATTGATTTATATTAAAGTCAACGAATGTTATTGGTACATTCAGTGGTTGCATATATTTGTCGTCTTGAAAGCACGTGGGGAGAGCTCACAGGATGTGTATGTGAACTTACAAGCAGAGCCAAAATGAGTTTACTCCAGTTGTATTTTACTACAAACCCATAAGCACACTCATGTTTCAGTTCTAACGGGTTAACTGTGTAACCTCCTCACATCCCATCCTCTGACAGGCGTGTGGGTGACTTCACCTCCAGCTGTCTCCACTCACCTAAGTGAAGGTAAGCTGATGTGTTTGCAGGGTTTAGCACTTAGGAAGCCTCGAGCTGTCAAGGACAGTTGGAATGGAATCGTTTTCACTGGAGGGAAGATGCAGTTCAGCAGATTCAAAAGCATCCTGGCACCTAATTTACTTCAATTTACTGAGATTTTCTCAGAAAGGGTAAAAAGAGGAAGGTTGGAGAAGCTTTAGAAGGAAATGCTCTTGGTTTTCTTCCTAAAAGTGACTTCCTCATGAGCTACCTTTGATGATAAAATACCCTAAAAGAGCTAGATCCAAACAGGGTGTTCTGGGTTTACAGTGTACATACCCAGTTCAGTCTGGCAATGTTCTCCCAGAGAGTTTAAACGTTTCTAGTTTAAGTGCAAACAGCGCCCATTGCACAGCTCTGCAGCCATAGGAGATCCGTTCTTCCTCTGGGGACATTTCTGGTGGTCCATTACAATCACTGGTTTATCGTGATGACACACACTGGCATCCAGGTCTGGTCCCTCACTCTCAGTGCCAAGCTGTTCACTGGTGCCAGCAGAAGCGTGGTGTTTTGTGGAGTATCCACACAGAGCTGCAATCCCAGGGGATCTGAAGCCTGGAGTGCTCCTGGTGTCCAGCTCCGCAGTGGTTGGCAGCTGTTGTTGGAATCTGGGCTCAGTTCCCCACGTTGTAACTGGTGCAGGGACATTTTGAGAGGGATTTGGGCATCCCAAGCTGCACAGTAACAGCTATACTGCTTGTATTCATGGGATGCAAGCAGTTGGGTGGCTTCAGGTAGACCCTCCAGGACACATTGCCCTGTTTGGTAGGTATTTCTCTGTGAGCACCATTGCTGGGCACACGCAGCCTGCCCTCGCCATGTGTGGCTGTTAGTTTTGGCCCATGGACATCTCCTGGTGGTTCCTCTATTAGCTCAGCTCTTTTCTGTGTTCATTATGTTGTCCTGTATCATCCGTCATAACTTTCACATTTGCTTTTTCGGCATGTTGTTACACCTTCCTAAAGCATCAGTGCAGTCACAGCCAGGGTTACATACAGCCACTCATTAACTGATAACGGGTGTTAGAAATGCCCCCCTCTCCCAATCCAAAACCCTGCACAAAGTTTCCTTGTACAAGAGAATCAGCCAGAGCCTGGGGCAGAATGCCCCCTGCACCCAGTCCTGGCTCAGGCATGTCTGTGCCAGCATCAGTGGGTCTTTGCTCACTACACCTACATCAGCACAGAGGCCAGAGTGGGATTTGGGGTTGTAAATGCTGAATTAGCCAAGCCCAGCACCAGAAATGCGCTGGCATTTGAAAGATCAGGATCTGCTCCTCACAGCACTTTGTTTTGCAGACATCTTGGAGCAAAGGAGCTGTCAGGAAGCTCTCCATGCTCTGAGGAGTTCCAATTACTTTCTTTCTCCTTAATCTTCCCACTCTGTGCCCTTCAAAGTACAATAAAAATGTAAATTTAATCAGGGAGCTGCTTCACATGCTACTTTCATGCTCTGAAACACAATCTCCCAGGGGAAGACCAGGGCTGCTGTTGGACAGTGTGTGTACAACAGGAATACACACACTGCTGTCCTCTCAAGCACTGCCACATCTGTCACCGCTGGTTCCGGATCACAACAGGTTGTAGTGCTGTACAACGTGTCAGTTTGATTTGCTTTGCTGAGAGTCTGCTGAGGATTTAGTGCCATTCCCAACACATCTCATGTCTATTCCCAAGACACGCTGCAGCCCCAGCGCAGCAGCTCACGTATGACGTGAACTTAGATGGTGATGTGTGTGTAAATAACACTGATATTAATGAAACTGCCTTAAAGGAACATACCGAGGTGTGAAACAACACTCAAAAAGCTCTTATTTAAATCTGTAATTTCCTTTACATATTGATTTTTTAATGTTTGCCACTGTAAACATTTATTAATGATGTTATTAAAATGCCAAAAAAAATAATTCTTCCTCTTGTGTGTACATCTATACACACTCTCCCTGGAGACTGATGTTGCTGGAAGGATGGTGGTGTTCAGTTGTGGTCGGTTGGTGATGCAGTCAGTGAGTCCTTCTGACTCAGAGTCTTTCCTGGACAGTGTTGGTTTGTGGGGTTTATGTGTGTGGCTGCTCACTAGACACCATTTTAATATTATTTAAATAAAAAGGCACAAATTTCATAAGGAAATGCAAAAAGAAATCATTACAGATTTGCCAAATGTAGCACTTAAAGCTTTGATTTTGCCTGATTGTTACTTCTGCTGAGAGAAATCTCAGAGCCTCTCCTGAGGACAAATGCAGTTAAAGTTTACGCATGGATCTGGAGATCTATGAGGCACAGTCAAGTGCACGTGTCTTTAAAACAACTTTTCACATTTAAAGCTTTCTGGATATAAAAACCTTGACAAGTCAAACATCATTTGGGGTTTATGTTGTAAGGTATTCTGGGGTGCCACAAAGAAACCTTAAAGGGAAGGGAAAGTGAGTGGCAAGCAGAGGGTAAATTCTACTTTTAAAGACACGTAAGACAGTATCCATGTGTTCCTTTCAGTCCTTTCTTTAACCGCGCATACAAAACCACATATCTGAATGTTGTTCTAGTGGCTCTTCCTACAGCATCAGCATTTTTAGGTCACCTCTTTCCCACTTGAGATGACTGCAGTGTTAGATGGGGGTTGTTTTGTGTCTTTGGAATGTGGAGGGGAGAACAACAGAACACTTCTGAGACAGCAGCTGAAGCTCATGGCTCTGAGAACAGGTTATCAAATCCTTTGGAGGATTTGAAGGACACCATGGTAAGGCTGTGCAGTGACTTGCTTTGCCCTGGAAGATGATTTTCTTTGTTGCTCACTCTGTAGAAATTAAAGTTTCACTTTCTTAATAAGAAAAAGGAAAAGATACTGCATCCTTTAGAGTGATGCAGTAGCAAATAGTCATCCAAGATCACGACTTCTTTAAGGTGTTTTAAATTCCTTCTGTGTTCTGTCTCCAGTTGGTGTTATTGCTTGTACGTGACATTTTTGTTAGGCTGTGTTCACACCCCTCTTCCTCATCATCTTCACATTGCGTACCTTGCTCTCGCTGCTCCCCTGTCTCTGGGTTTTGGAAGGATACCTGTTGCCACAGCACATTTACTGGACTTCATGGAGTTTCTGCTGCTTCTGGCTTCAACACGTTGTGTTTGAAGGGGGATTATTCATTTAGACAAGACAGAAGGAATTGAGAGATTGAGTGCTGAGCATGTACTGGTCTTGGGACAGCAGATGTTTCTCTGTACAAAGTATCACCTACTGAAAGCCAAATCAGGCTCCCTTCAACCTCTTGGAACATGTGGATGTTTGTCAAGGGAAGGCAGCCCCCTTCTCCCAATGGGAGAAGCTCAAATACAGCCCCTCGTACTCTTCTCTCCACTTCTGTAGGTGCTGGTTAAGGTCCACTGGAGCACTAGAAATGAGAGAGGTGCATGTCTGTGCTCATGGGGCAAGCACAAGGTAACTTTCCAAGGGGAGGATCCTCTGAAAGTGAAAATGCAGCTAAAAACAGACAATCAAATGTGGTTTTGGTAGCGTAGGCAAATTGTTTCTTTCTAGGTGAAAATAAGAGAAAGCAATGTGTAGTAGAGGATGAGTGGGTACACGTACGCAACAGAGACACCTCTGTCCTGTGTGTACTGACACGTATGGTGGAACTTTTAGGTTAATTTCTTAGATCCTAATGATGTTTTCAGTTTAACTCTTCAAGGCCACTACCACACATGGGAAGTTCCAGTTTTATCTGTTTTGTGAATAAAGACTGTAACATTATTTAAAGGACACTTTTTCTGGTTCCTCAGTGGTAGCCCGCAAACATGTCTTGTCTTTCTAAGAGTATTCTATTCAACTTCTAATGACCCAAAGACAGACCTTTTTCTCACCGGATTATAAACTTACACAATTGAAAGAATCAAAAGGAGTGAGCTTGGCTTTTCCAGCTCTATTTGTAATGAGACTTTTGCCAGTTTGTCTTTACAAAACCTACGCCTCGTCATAAGAAAGTGACCTTCATCTACTTTGTGTCATCAAAACGTATGATGATGGGATCGTGCCCCGTTGATCTCACAAACTTCAAGAAGTCGTCAGGGCTCAAACCCATGGTTGCACAGTTTGTCATTGGGTGGAAGTACACCTTCTCGTGGCCACCCTCCAGGAAGGCAGCATCCAGCACCAGCCTCACCTCCCCCGGGTCACAGAAGAGTGCCAGCGGTGTGGCACAGCCCTGGCCCACCTTCAGCTTTTCCAGCATGGAGTTTTCATCAGCAAACCTCAGGTTCCCGCTCCCAACACCCAGTTTTCTCGCGAGATCAGTTAAATTGATTTGCCTGTTGTGCAGCAGAGTCACCAGCCAGAAACCTTTCTTCTTTTTGTCTTTAAGGAAAAGGTTTTTACTGTGACCTCCTTTCATGTGTTGGACATGAGGCATCATTTCTTCCACAGTGAACACCTGGAAAATGCCATCAGTGCAGTGTGAGACACTGTATCCCGTTAGACTTTTGGTTGTGTACTGGCAGTATGTTTTGTCAAATGCTTAGAAAATGACTGAATGTTACACTCAGCCTAAAATCTGTACCCTTTTATGAAGGAGTTTTAACAGAACACAAATAAAATGTGACATACTGCTCCTGCTCACTTCCTGGATCGTTTGTGTCTCTCATGCAGCAAGAATTACACTTTAAAGATGCAGACAAGCAGTGCTGACAGCACTGCTTTTACAGGCAGCCTGGTGTGACGTGGCATGTGTGCTTTTAAATGGGAGTGAGAAACAGACTGGAAAGCTTTAGATGCTCTCCACTTCGAAGTGAAGAAGTGGGTGAGCTGCAGCTCCTGAAAGTGGAGGGGGTAAAAGGGATCAGGGGAGCAGAAACGTCTAGAGGGATCAACCCAGCCCCCCCACAAAAAACGGGAACATTCTGCCAAGCCAATGGCTGCAGATCCAGTGGGTGAGAAATTCCATAGCGATTAATTATGCTACAAAATCACCTACAGAGCATAAAGCTGCCCCGCAGCTCGCTCTGCCCTCCGTGTGTGTCATCGTATTCCCCTAAACTCAGACACGTGGAGGCTCCGAGAGGCGCGCTCGGAGGGGGCAGAGCAGCGGCCCTGGGGCGGCCCTTACCTCGGGGTGCTCGGCGATGACCGTGGCGATGCCCAAGTCCCGCAGCCTCTGCTCCAGCTCCTCCCGCAGCTCCGCTGCCGCCGCCATCCCCTCTCCGCTCCACCGGGGCCGGGCTGAGCCGTGCTTCCGCCCCTTCCGCCGTGTCAGCGGGCCGCCGGTCCTGCCCCTCGCACGGGCACCGGGGTCGGAGCCGGGGCCCCTCGGCTTGTGCCCCGTTGCGGGGATCGGCCGGCGGGGTAAGCCCTCGGCAGCACAGGCGGTCTGATGGAAGCGCCGTCTTGGGCATTCGGTTGAACGGAGAGCAGGGCACTTTGGAGCCGGCTTAAAAGCAAGACTGCATCAGAATGTGAAGTGTCCCTCTGTGGAGGCAGAACCCGAAGGGACATGATCCTGGTCAGTCTGGGATCCAGCCCTGCGCAAGCCAGGGGTTGAGACCATACCCAGAGGTACATTCCCACCTCCACTGCTCTGCGATCCCACCACACAGGAGACCAGAGCTTGCTGTCTCCTATGGGGCAGAAAAATCTGTCTGCCCCTCCTGTCATACAGCCCAGGAGCTTCCTGCCATCCCCCTTCAGCCCCTCCTGGCAGGACAGCAGTTATCCATAACACTCCTCCATACATCTCCCCATACCTCCCCTCCCATGCAGCTCAATATATTCCACGTTTCCTAAGACATTCTGTGTCTTTGTCACACAATGACATTAGAACAATACATGCTTTGGCATACACTTGGTTTCCTCATCCAACATGAACTGCATTTGGTTCAGACACTGGTTTCAGAACAGGCTTTTGTTCTACGTATGCTCATCTCATGTTATGTCAGGTGCTGGCTTAGTTTGGCTGAACTGTTGCTGCTAAAGAAGGTTGAAAGAATCAAAGCTAGAAAAATGAAAACATACTCTAGCCAATGAGACACGCTAAAAAGGAGACCTGCAAAATCAAATGTTAGTGTGTTTTTAAAGGCAACCAGTAACAACAAAGAGCTGCCACTGAGGGACAAAGCCAAGCACTAACGGCCAAGCTAAGTGGAAAATACTCGTACAACCCAAACCATGCTCCCCTCTTCTGACATCACAAGTTGTTTGTTTTCAGTTTGCCCTTTAGGAAAACAGGCGCTCTGTAGTGAAGCTTTAAATCAGAACAGCATGAATCTGTGGTTAAGAGACACGTGGCTACAATATGACCCACACTAATTCCCAGAGCCTTAGAGCAGCACGCAAAGATTTCCAGGCAGCACCCAGTGGAAGATCAACCCAAAAAGCAGATTTGCAGCAAACTCTGGTGTCATTTTGTGTGATAAATTTACCTTTTAAATAGAGTTTTCCAGGTCAGTCCCAGGCTCACGTGAAGGACGTGCTGCAAACAGGATGAGAGCAGCTCTCTGGGTCCATGTGCTTGTGCCATCTTTGTGCCCAGTTCATCTCCCTGTGTGGAATCAGACTGCATTGAACACCTTTCTACAACCTTTTGTATGTAAGTTTGGGGGGGTTAAACTCTAGACTTGTTTAGATGATTTTCCCCATTTTACCTATTGAGGAACACACTCAAGGGCCCTGGGCATTGTCAAGGTATCAGTCAGTACCTAACACATTCAGATGGTCCCTTTGAAATACAGGACACGGTTTTGGGTCAATACTCTGCATCACAAATGAGGGCTGCAAAACACATAGGTGCCAGCTACTGTGTGGAAAACCACCATGTGAGCTACTGTAAGTCCACATTAAGGGCAAAGTGTGTAAAATGAACAGGTCAAACACATACAGAGAAAGTTATGACTATTACTTGTAACGCACAATTTGCAACCACTTCATGGGAGACCATTGTAGAAGCAGTGCTGTCCCAACTGGACACCAAGGCTGAAGGTTGTATGAGGCAATTTGGGATTATCTCCAGGCTTTAAAAACAGCACTGATGGAATAGTAAGGATTTTACAAAAAAACATTTACAGAGCTTCCTCTTGGGTATTTTTTCCCCTAGTCTATTAACTGATGTTAGAGATGCCAAATTAGAGAGAATTTCAAACACAATCAGCCATGTTAAAGCTTTGGAGGTGGAGTGGGAGGACTCAGCATCCCAGCCTGGTTTGTGTCTGAAGGGACCTTAAAGCTCCTCCAGCTCCAACCCCTGCCATGGACAGGGACACCTTCCATAGAGCAGTGCTCCAAGCCCTGTGTCCAACCTGGCCTTGAGCACTGACAGCAATGGGGCAGC
>JASSUY010010304.1:0-29928 GCA_032466535.1 Forpus xanthops
TAGATTGGATCTGAGGAAGAAATTCTTTACTGTGAGGGTGGTGAGGCACTGGAATGGGTTGCCCAGGGAAGTTGTGAGTGCTTCATCGTTGGCAATGTTCAAGGCCGGGTTGGACATAGCCTTGGGTGGCATGGTTTAGTGAGGGGTGTCCCTGCCAGTGGCAGGGGGGGGGGTGGAACTAGATGATCTTAAGGTCCTTTCCAACCCTGGCTATTCTATATTCTATGATTCTAGGAAAAGTAACTTAATACGTCTTTGTTTACAACAGGACTGAGTCGCATCACTGTGCTCAAAGGAGTTGTCTTGAGGCAGCCTTCTGAAGATACTGTTACTGTTCAGATTAAGTAATCTTGCTCTAAAATCTGCAAAGAGTAAATGAGTTTAGGAGTTTAATTCATATTCGTTGAGAGTACTTGGCATGCAGAACTGGGAATGAAATCATTTGAGAAAAACAGTCTAAGCCTAAGTCAGTGAGTTGATCGTTCACAGGCACGTTGGGATGGTTTTGTCCTCTCTTCTCTCTTGTTGGGTGATATGTAGGTGTTTTATGGGTATTTCTGCCACCTCCAATGTAGGGGAGATGCTGTTCAATCTGTATTTATCCTGGTGTGATCCAATGTGATAAACATAATTTTAAACTTGAGGAGCAATGATTTCCCTTAAGAATCTTAAGGATTCATCATGAGCTTGCTCTGTATTTGTTGTCCTTAAACTTTAGTAGGCCTAAAGCTCAAAATAACAGTTCTAGTGGGACAAACCCTGTTTGCTATCTGTCACAAAATAGATCACAGGTGAGTAATCTCCCATCTATTAAAAATCTAACATTAAATGCAAAAGTGTGCCTTGTGAAAGTATCTCTGATAGTGCTGTTGATTTTCTTTTCCTTGGAGAAAATCTTGTAAGAACTAATACTAATTACTGAGAGAGTTGGAAAGTGAGTGGATGACTTTAAATATGAGCTGAGCCTGAAAATATGCCTGTTGCTGTTGAGGCATGGGCTTCCCATGTTTTGGATGAAAAAGGTAATTAAATCTAGCTAACACATGCAAGTCAGCAGATAGCAAAGTGTGGATTTGAAGTTTAACAGAATGATGTTATACAATTGAGCTTACATGTAAGTAGTAAAATTAATCCTAACTAAGTAACATCTGCAAGTACAAAGCTGAAGTTCACTGAGCATTTGAGTTATTTTATGGCTTAATGTGTAGATTTATTGATTACATGTATGTGTCAGGATTACAATGTTAAGATTTTATAGTTGGTTTATACAAACTGATGATGCAGATATAAATCATCCTCTAATTATTTTGCCTTAGTCACCTCTTGACCTTTCAACCACCTGTAATGAGGTAAGAAAATCCTGCTGCCCCAGCTTATTAAAGGTACAGAGGGGATATGGGCTAAACCTTAAGGCTGTGTACTGACAGCAGTATACCACTTCATCTATTAGTGTTTATGTGCACCCACTGAAATGGGGTGACATAGCAGGAGCTGCTCTGAGCTGTCACTAAGCAATGCAGAAGTCAGTGGTGGGTTATTTTATGTCTCCTTGTAACTGTTCAAGCCCTAATAACTTGTGTAACATGGGAAGTGTGTCTTCTCATGTGCTAAATAGTCCCTTGAGAGTGAGCTAGCACCAAAGGCTGCTTGCTTTTTTTCTCGTCAGGAAAAGCCTTCCTTTCCATTCTACTGTCAGCAACTGATAGTGTGAGTTAGACTTCTTTTTGAAGACTTTGTCTTGGCTTCCCTACCAATAGAAGAAATTGGGCTTTGTTAGGATAGTAGGGTGCCTTGTCTTTGTGGGCAGCATTGATTCCACCATACATACACACAGACATATATAAAAATCTGCAACAGGACTGAAAACTGAGGTGTAAGATTCCACAGGCAGAGCTGTCTATGTGATCACTGGATATTTTGAGTTACACAGAAGGAGTGTGTAATGTGATTCATTCCTCCCTCTGCATGGCAATCTGCAACAACAAGCAGTACTTCCACCTCTACCAACACACTCCTCCTTCTGCAAACATTTGCCAACCTAGGATGTAATCTGGAGAACAAATTTTTAGTGTTATATAGAGCTGTTTTAATGTTCAATACACTTTCAGTTTGCACCTCTGAGTCTTTCAATTTGAAATCCATCCTCCCAGTGTAAGTTTATGAATCATGTGTTTTATGTATGATAGCTCGACACAAAAGTGAGCATAGGAATGCATAGAAAAGATGTTATGTAAGATGTTAGACAAAACTACATTTCAGAGTGTGTAGGAGTGGGGAGCCAGGCTGTATCTTCTACGGCAAATAAGGGAGCCAGCAAGCCTGGCTTGTTGCACAATTCCTTGGAAGAGTACAGGGACCATTGCAGGCTACATTTCCATTTGTTACTCAGGAGCCCTGAGAGCTTTTCCATGCAAGAAGCACAAATATGACTTGGTATTTGGTACACTTTAAAATCAGAGTAACTGAAAGCTGTGCTGTTTTGCCTTTGATGTAGGCTCAGCCTTGGCTGGTCCTGATGTAGCTGATGCAGAGCCCGTCTACCACTTACTGTGCATTCCTGTTGATGGTACAAAAAAGACAAAGGGATCGGTTGCCTCTGATGTTTCTGTAATTGAAATTCGTTGTTAGGGGGTAGCTGAGGGACTGCCTGGACTTATGTAAATATGTTAATATAATTCTTTGTTTCAGGTATCACCAGACGCTAATATTCAAATGTGCAATTAGCTGAACAGATAACTACTATCTCCATACTTTCTCGACATAAATTTTTCTTTGGCATCTTGCAAGAGCAGGTGCCTGCCTTTTCCTCAGCTTTAACTGAAACGCTTGTAGGATACCTTCAATATTAACAAGTTGCTATATCTTTTAAAGTCTTAATGCTCTAAAGCTTTCCTAAGTCCCAAGTTTTGTGAACTTCAGCATGGGGCCTGTGGAACAGGACAGCTATTCAGTTTATGCCTCTGAAAGTGAGACTGTATTACTTTCATCTTCTTACTCTGCCTTTCTAAATCAACTGTAAAATCAATCCCAAAATATCCGATTCTGATATTTATGTAATTCCCTTTTTAGCTGTACCTTCATGCACCAGAGTCTCTATAGGTTTGTTTATAACAGCATTGGCAAGTGCAGATGTACTCTTACACCATATTAAAAATGAAGTCATCATACCAAGAGACCAAGAAATGTAAGTCTGTGTGGCACAGAGTAATGCCATGTGAAGATAAATTTGCCAACTTGACTGTGACATGGTGCAGCCTTTTAGAAAACAGGCCTATGTATTGTATCATACATGGCATATCACTGTGAGTTCATGAGAATGTAAAGCACTGAGTGGAACTTCTTCATTTTCAGTTTATTTAAATCTTCTGTTTAATTTATACTGGAAAGCAAATAATTAGACTGAATAATTTCCAATCCAATTAATCTATTCCTAAGTGGCAAATATTGTACCTGGAAGCAGATCGATTATGAAGTTTCCTCTGAGATACATTTTCCTGTTAATTCTTGAAGCAATTAATTTTCTTACAGGCACGTGCAGATCTTTGCATGAAGTAGTGAAGGCAGGGAAGGCAAAAAGCATACAAGAGAACAAAAGGCAATAATAAAATATTAACACAGAATTAATAAATATAATGCATATACAGTGTGTTCTGTATGTTGTACATATGTTATACTTTTGTCAGCATCCCTAATTGAGAATCTTTCAAAATTTCAAAGCAGGAATTAGGACATCTTAGAATTAATCTTTCATGCACATTCATTAAACCTGGTCTTTCTTACAAGAACACATGGTACTTCTTCCATGGGATTATGGGCAGAGGAGAATTTGGCAGACAAGGTCTAACAAGTCTCTATATGTTGTATTTGTCAACATATCTTCTCCCCCCACCCTGTCACCCACTGAGACTTACAGTTTGGAAAAACATGGGAAGGTTTTTATAGTGAAAACAAGGTGCAGTTTTGCTTCTTGGATACAAAATCCAGAGTTCATCCAGATATCCAGATTTGAAGTCCTCGCTTGAAAGCATGAGAAACATCACAAAGTTCTTTTATTTTTGAAATGCTTATTTGCAATTCTGAACATCTTTTAATATGAGCAGACAGTGCCGTTCCCCTGTACCCTACTGCGCATGCCGAAATGGCTGCAATGGTTTTCCCCAAAGGTTTCTATCAAGGCATCCCCTGACACAAAAATTTCTATCTGAGTAACTTCATTTTTGGCAAGATTGTCAGGACTGTGCAGCAAATGATTTTGAATGGTCTTATTTCCAGTTGTATCTGTCAAATCCTCAAATGATACATTCCCACACTCTCACTGATACCTTTAGGTTAGAGGTACACTTACACAGCTCAGTGCAGAC
Source organism: Forpus xanthops (assembly GCA_032466535.1). Lineage (NCBI taxonomy): Eukaryota > Metazoa > Chordata > Aves > Psittaciformes > Psittacidae > Forpus > Forpus xanthops. The sequence goes on from JASSUY010010304.1 coordinate 4,362, forward strand.
ATACTGTCTACATTGCAATTCTTTTTTCAGTTCTAATAGATCGAATCAGGTCTGATTTTATGCGCATTCAATACCAAGAACTCTGGAAGAGAGGGGCTGTGGGTGTGTTCTATATTTGGTTTATGATTAACCCCTGACTTAGTCCTTAAGAGTCTCAAAGAGAATTACAATGTCTTGATGAAAATTAACATTTATTAAAAAATCAAGACTTTTCTCATAAATGACATGAGTCTGAATCTTGTTTGCAGCAACTCTAAGCAGCAGATGAGCAAGGATTTAGCTGGCTCTAGTGCGTTGGGATAAATGTACACTTCCAGAAAGGCAGCCTTCGATCGAGCCTCTGAGATGATGGGAATTGGCAATTGGTTCGTAAAAGCAGTTTTTTGCTCTTTACTTTAGGTTTCTAGTTTTGGCACTCTCATTATGCTTATGTAACTCTCTAGTAAAATATCTCCATTTAGGGGTTTAAGGGATTAGTGTTGTTTATGAAAAGAAATGCTGCTTCTGCTCCTTGGATAAACCACAAATAAAGATTTTGCTCTGCAATTGTAATTGCTACCTGTAAACATGTTGAGAAAAGTCCTAATGAACTGCTAATGATAATCCAGATGCTTGCATCAGAAGAATTAAGTAATCAAGGAATGCACAATTACCAGACAGGGGAAAACTCTTAGGGGAATTTCTTACTGGTAATCACAGTGCTCTGTATCTGGATCTGTTGGCCAGCTGGGGGTGGAAGATGATGCTCGTGTCCCCCTTTCTCTTGAGAGACTGAGGATTTACTTTTCCATAATAAAAAAATACAATAAATGGAACTTTTGAAAGGGGAGAAGGAAGAATTTTGTTAGGAGCCACAGTAAAGAAAACAAATATTCACATGAAGACTGAAAGAAAAAGCAGTATGTGTATTATGCCGATCATTGCAATGCTAACACAGGAAGGACTAAATTACATTGCTTCATTTGCCACACTGACATTCTTTTAATGTAGTTTTAATAAATGCATTTGTTTTTCTGTATTGCCAGTTAGATTAGTCTGTAAATCCCACTTAAAGGTTTGGTAATAACAGTTGCAGCACTTCAGTGATGGATATTCATGCTGGGGTGTTTGGCCAGATTGCTCACTTCTGTGGAGCTGTGGGTGCTCTGCCCTTCCTACTACCTGTAGCTGAGGTGCCAGAGAAGGATTCCTGAAAACTAAGGCAGATATGTGGGCATTCACTCACATATAGGCAGAGCAGAACTGTGTTTGTCTGAGCCTTTGTTTGTTTCTCTTTTTCTGTATTTACCTTTTCTGCAGAGCTGAGCCAGAGGTGGGACATTATCAGAGCAGCTGTGTGCTGGGTGCTAATGAAGCATCACCAGAACACTGCTGAAGAGGGAAACTAAGCAGTAAAGGGAAGGGAGCACTGCCTTTCTGATGGCACAAGGGGCGTTCAGGTTGGTTCAATACCACAGCATGCCTGACCCTCCTGGCCAAGCTATGAGCACTGATGTCCTGGTGACAGCACATCGGCTGTGACGAGCTGCCTGCTGCCTTCCTCTAAAACCAGGGCAATTACCCTCTGCACTGTGGTGTGCTGTGGGGAAGGTTACCCAGAGCTATTTTAAACAGTCACCTCCCAAGGAACAAGCAATCTGAAGCTTGTTGTTTAAACATCTGCCTGTGGGGCAGCATTCCTAAATACTGTTTTTCATGACAAGATCTAAGTCACTCAGATGCTTTGGTTTTCAGTAGCAAAAATTTGTACTGAAATACTTCAGAAAAGTAGCAGTTTTGGTCTGTGAGTGTGCAGAGCTCTCCTGGTCTAAAATTAGAAAGTCAATTTGTCTGTTAAGCCAGGGGAACAAGAAGCTCTACATGCCCTCTGAAATTAGCAATGAAACGAACTGTATTGAGCTCATCTGTAGCTTTACACCTTCAGGGCAGTGGCTGGAACCAACATAGACAATATTTCTCCAGGCTGTCACAGTTATTTTACAAGAGGAAAAAGAGGAGGGGGAAGAGAGAGTTGCTTTGGTCTGATCTCTAAATGAAATAACCAGCTGAACTTTTAAAGGCATCCAGAAGATAAAAGGCACTTCAGCGATTGTGTCAAGTTTTAATTTATTCTGCTGAATATCCTTTTCTTAACTGCCACAAAACTAAGACATTAAAGTTAACAGAGTCATGTGCTCTGTTAAAAGGTGCTGTTACTGTAGAGGAAGGTGTTACTGGAGAACAGGAATGCAGAGGGAGGGCTTTCATGTGGTGTAGACCTAGAAAAAAACACTAATGTAATGCTTTTGATTTTCTATGGATAGTACTTGGGATGGATTTAGCATTACTGTAGGTATGTGAGAATCTGTGTGGTTTTTCTTACAGTAGAAGCAAATGTCATTGCAAATGGTTGCTCAGGAAGGTATTAAGTAGATGTGAAGGTGCTGACTATAAGCAGCTTGAATTCCGATAGTCTTCCACAAAACTTGAGGCTGGGGATGTGAGGATTTGGAAAGCTTCAGAAACTTTGATGGAAGAAACATGACTTAGCTGTAAAGAAGTGCACACACCTTCTGCTGGGTTTTACCCCCGAGGGCCTGGGTACCAATCTAAAAAGAACGTAGTACAGCTGCATATCAAGCCTTATGAGTTATTTCTATTGCTAATAAATAATTGCAATGAAGTTACATATATGCATTATTAGGCGATTGCAATTTCCATATATTGTAGATTACATTTACCTGAGAATTGTGCTGTGCTAACCGCATCTCAGCGAATGTGCATAAAGTTGTCAAGTTAATTTTTCAGGCTTTCGTCTCCTAAAATCCCAGTTTTTTTCTGTAGCTGCATTAGATTTTAATTTACGTACTGCTTCTGCACTCTGTGGATATTATGTTTTTGTTTATACGTCAACAATATTCATGCTTTCTATTTTTAACATTATAATATTCCTCCTATTTTAGAAAGATGTCAAGAGGCAAATACATATATTCAAGTCCTTTAGCATGCTGTGCAGATACATCACTAATAATAGGTGTATGATGCTTTTTTTCTAGCATATAGAATTTATGCTTATTTATGTCATAAATCTAGCTAGCAGTACTATATATGGACTAACTCAAGACCACATTCATCATTTTTAATGAAGTAAATAAAGCAAGTAACTGCAACTGGGTCAGTTTTTCCTGAATTTCATTGGTTTTTTTTTTCTTTGCTTGAAAAAGGAGGACTTTATCCAGGCTTTCCAAGGAAAGGAGCCTTATGTTATAATGCTGCCTGTGCATGTGGTGTTTGAAATTTGACTGCAGCAGAGCTGGCTCAGAGATGGTTATACTCTTACACATTTCATCAAAATATGCAGGAAATAGAAGAAAAAGACATTAGAGAATCCCCAGGCAGCTGAATTCTTATTAATAGCCAGTTATGGCAAGATCTTCAATAAGAGCTTGTACTTTCTTGGACACGAGAGTCAATCAACTGTGAGACAGATCTCTGTAGGAAACTCCATCCTTATGGAGCTTCTTATTCATGCTTATGTAATTTCCAGAAAATCTTGCCTCTGTAGTGCAGACCTGGCTTCAGTGCATAGCAACTGACAGTGTGTTGTAATACTGAAAGGGCCCTTTGTTGAAAACAAGATAGGATGGGTTTGGAGTTGAGTAAAAAATCCACTTCTGATATATTTTAAAAGGAGGAAGGAGGAGTTATCAGCCTAAAATGCCAAACCGAAATGGTAATGGTGTAAAGGTTTTGTATTGGAGTGGAGCCTTTGACCTAGAATAACAGTAATTACATTTGTGGTTCAATTTAAGCGCTCCCAAATCTCCCAGACTTTTTGTCACCAGGTTCTCTTATTGAGCTGGGTCATCTCTGCTGGGATGCTAACAGTCCCAATGAATCCTGCAGTGTGTTATCTTTTCCAAGCACAGCTGTTGACACTGGAGACAAGGAATTGCATAAAGAACAGTCACAGAAGCAGGCAAGAGATGCCTGTGGGAGAGCAGGGAGGTGTGTGTCCTGGAAGTTGCTGCTGTGTGTTGTACAGGGGTACAGAAATCCACCTTGCCACAGCAAGCTCCCCTCAGACACAGCACACTGTAGCCTCTCTTTGGAGGAGCTGGGTCTTAGCTGAGACCCGTGACCACAGGTCTGTCATTTCAGTCAATGAGAAACGCTGTGCAGGTAGAGGGACGGGGTAAAAGCTAAACACCATGGCTCTGGAAGCCAGATGTAAAAGTTCCGTTTCACTGGAATGCAAGGGAGGCTTCTCCACAGTGCAGCTGCCTTTTTCATCCTTTCTTCATTTTCCCATGAATTAGACTCATAAGTGTATGTCTCCTTGTAGCACATACAGCTGAGCTCTGGTAAAACAAGGTTCAGTATAATCCTACTAAGAAACGACCCTGGGTGAAGAGGTTCAGGGCAGAGGAGGTGTATGGGGTTAGGATAAGCAGTGGTTATTGCTATTCCCTGTTCCTCTCAGGTGAGCAAGTTTTGTGCTTGCACCTCTGTTTGCTACTTGCTTAGTTTCTCAGGAGGATGAGAAAGCAGGGTAATGTATCTGGCATTTGAGAAGAGCAGGGTTGGTTAAGTGCCTTTTGGTTCTAGCAGCTGTACTTGGTTCTGCCTGACAGCAAGAGAAAAGAGTAGGTAGAATGAGCCCTTCAGAGGTTACTGTCCTGCAGTTTGACTCTGAGGTGCATCAGACAGGAGCTGTGGCATGGAGGCACACACTGCTACTTCTCTCTGACTCCAAAATCTAAACTATAAATTTTCTCAAGTGGAAAATATCTTAGTATGGAAAATGGAAGTCAAATCTTCAAGGTTAAAAAGTTCTGTCTCACCTTTCACATTATTGCTCTGTATTATATTTGAAGTTAATAAACCACAGGCGTTCACCTCATAGAACTACTTTCTTCCCTAAACAAATAGCTTTTATTGTTAAACCTACAAATTCAGGCATCGTGATCAATACCATCATTTTATGAGCTGTCAGTTAAGGGACTTGAAGATGCAGCTTTGCTTGATTGCCTACGAATAAAGATTGATCAGCCCCGCTGATTCTGCTGTATAGATCTTGGGTTGATTCACATACAGTATACAAAGCGAAACACTATCACCTCATCCCTCTACAAAATCATATAGTCAATAGCTTTTTCCCTGTGCATTTCTGCAAGCACTTAAGAGTACAACCCCAATTGATGTTACGAAGGGCGGAGAGGAGGAACATGTTTTGGTGTTGTGGCCTTTCCCTGGTAGAAAAATCTGATTTGAATTCCAAACTTTCCTTGGCTCCTTAAACAAAAGGTATTGAGGCAGTGCTTTCACTCTTCAGTGTTTTGTTGGGCTTTTTTAAATGGAAATGGGGAAAAGAGGAGTGTGAGACAGCAAAAGACTGCTGGCCCACTGCAGCTGTGGAATCTCATGAGGCACTTCAGGCCAGCAGCCAGTGTCATGGGCTGCTCCCATTGCACCAGTCAGAGAAGACAGATTGTTCTACAGGAAAATGAAGTCCTTGTGTATACTGTTGTGAGAGAGTTTGCTGGACATAATGATTTGCAATGGAAAACAAAAATAGTGACTGGGCTATTTTATTGTATATATTCAATTACCAACTGTAAGTATTGCTGTATTTGTAAGTTGCTTCTTCTTTGTGACCCGACCTTGCAGGGATTATACAATTACACTTTCTATAGCCAATGTTATGGAAACATGAATTTAGTACCCCAAAATGGCTTATTGAAAGTCCCAGTGAACATGGCAATTCAACGGGTACAGCCCCTCAGCAGCACCACTCCCAGGATGACCTTAGACTAGTGACAATACATTTATGGCTTAGTTTTTTCACATGTGATAGTAGGGACAATAATGCTGTCTAGATCCTAAGACCGAGGTGATAATATTATGCATTACACGCTCAGTGTATATAAAACCTTTTGAAAACCTTGGATGGAAGGCTTATAAAAAACAAATATATAGAGGGAGTGAACATCATTCTTGAAGTCCTGTGCATAAGGATTGGCTTTCACTGAATCTTCCTTAGGCACATTAACTTTGCTTTCATAGTCTATCAGGAAGCACCGTATTTAGCTCTCCCTGTTCAAGGTTCACTGACCTATAATCCTGCTGAAATGGAGTGGAAAGCCCATGAAAATTTCACTGCATTTGCACTCAAGTGGCATATGGCCATGGCGTTAATTAAAAAAAAAAAGAAGAGAAAAAAGTGATAGTCCTCTGGTCTCCATGGAGACCGAGCCTGCAGACAGGGGTGGGAGTGGGAAATAGTTTCAATCTCAGGTTGAAAGGCAGAGATCAGAAATTGTTCTGGTTAAAACGCTGCGCAGATGTCAACATGGCAAGTTGAACGGTAAAGCATTTTGCACAAATACTTTGTGAAGTGGTTTGGATACGAGATTAAGGGGAAATTTCCTGTGCTGTTTTTAATGGGTTATTGGAATAGAACTTGATGTGTATTGTCTGTGCCTTTGTCAAATTTCTACCAGAATGCATAAGCCAAAAAGTATGGTACCCATCCTGGCAATAAGGAATTCTTGTTTTACAATGTAGCCTTCAAATTCATTTAGAGGATCATAAAAACTAAATAAAATCCAGCAGAAATTGAGACACTCCGTGTGATTAAGTTGTCTGTCTGGCAAAGAAGCCTATAAAATAAGCTTTCTAAATGCCTTAGGAAGGGAAGAGTGAGAAAGAGAACTACATGGAAAGTATTCCCCCAAATGGGATGGCAAACTTGTTTTTGTTGATAGCTACTAAACTTGGTGCAGTGCTATTTTTCAGTCATTTGGAGAAGAGGCAAGAACAGATGATAAAGCATTACTGGAGGGAAATGAAAATCACATTTCTGGTTAAATGCAGGATGGACAGCAGGAAAGAGTGAACTTTGTAACTTTTTATTCCCAGATGACTGTAGAAGTAACATATTGGTGACATCCAAAAATCATGTTTTGCATTATATTAGCAAAAATACATACTAATGTAGGCTCTGGGATTGAAAACACACTATTTTGAGTCTTTCCATCTCAAAGAATTTCATCCTTTAGAAAGATTCACACGTAATATTTTAAGGTGAGAATTGTGACCGCATAGTGGTTTATTCTCCTTGGGAAAAGTAAACTGGTTCTTCTGGAAGCCACAGAACTTAAGAAACTTGGTTTGTTAAGGTTTGCCTTACAGTTTTTCATCTTCGTACTCTTCTGCAGTGCCGCTAGTATTGTACATTGTGAACATCCTCCTCCTTCAGGAATTCCCAGCTCCTTCCCATGTTCCCTCATTACAAGCAAAACAAGTGGGCAACGTCTCTTGTCAAATTGACAGGATGGGCCTGACAGGTAAATAGACAGATAATTTGCCTCTGAATTATTATTTCCATGGGAAAACCAGGTTAAAATAGAACAGAACCATCTGGCTGTTCTTGTTCTTTATGATTAAGAAAGTTTATTGAGTCCCCTCTAGCTGATAGTGGACAATGCTATAAATAGATGGAGCTAAGGAGGGCTATGCATTTAGTAGACTAAGAGGTGAAAAAGAGAAGCAGAAGTCAGAAAGAAAGGTGGTTGAGATGTTTGTACAGCCAAGTCCTTCTATTATTAATATGGATGCCACCTTGCTGACTTCGGAGTCTTCATTTATTGAACAAACACAGGATTCAGTTAGGTATGAAGTATGAAAAACTGTTGTCTTGTTCTTCTTGAGTCTGATTGTGAATTTGCTTGAACAAGGATTGGGAGACTAAGTCTTATTACTTTGTGATGGAGCTCTGCCAAAGGTTTCTATATTAAACAAGATTTTTATATTAAACTACTTTCTGAGTAATATTCAAATAATAACAAAAGGCCCTGCCCTCTTGCTACCTTTAAACCATAGCTGGATAAATACATAATTTGGCAAAGACATGGAAGAGAGAAAACACAGAATGCAAAAATATATCTAGTTCAGTGTTACTGTCTGCCTTGAAATTGGTTTTCTCTGTCAATAAATAATCAGATGGAAAAGGTCTGAGACAAAGGGAGAACATTACCTAACAAAAATGGTTAGTGCTTGTTATCTGGAGAGTGTTTAAGTAGAGGCAATCTTAATTTAGGCAAGTAAATGGAAGATGGACTTGTAACAATGAAAAATGAATTTAAAAAAGAAATTACATAATTAATTTTTTGTTCATGAAACAGCAAACTTTAAATGAGAGGAAGGACATTTTATGATATAGTTGCTGGCATTACCAAAAAACCCTTTGGTTTGGATAATTGTTAATGTGTCCCAGCAGCCAGTGCAGCATTTTTCTTGTTGTCTTCTATGTGGGAAATCTTACTGGCTTCCCTTGCCTCTCATTTTTGTTCTCTAGAGCCAAACCAACAGCAGATTCCTTGAGTTTCTTCATTTGTGTGAAATGATTTAGTAACAAGCATTTTTGTCTGTCACAGATCCTGATCTGTATTGCTTTGACCCTGTAATGAACTGGCATCAAGACATGACTCAGACTTAGGGGCAAGTTGTGCAAACGAGTTTTAAAATCCTTTATTGCCCAAAGGCTGAAAACCACACCTACATTTTTAATAATGTTTTGTTAGGGTAATCACATAAAATCTGTTTATTATTCTCTAACTTCTTTTGATAGAAATTAGATGTGTAATTAATTTAAATAAGCAGCTAGGTCAAAGGAATTATTTTGTGCCACCTCATAGTGGGAATTAAGTAATTTCATTTTGAAGACTGCTGTATATGCAGGAATTTTCCATTTCAAAAAGAATAATTAGTGCTGTTGTTAAATTAATAAGATTTGTCTTTGGTCAGCTTTACATCCCATAATGATTGAATAAACAGAATGGTTAAAATGTTTTCTTTACTCAGTTGTCACTGTGACTCAATTAATGGCAGTTCAGTTTTGGCACACATCAGGTCTTTGGATCAGTGGTAGTCCAGTTGCTTTGATATTTGTCAATAGCCTAGTTTGAAAATGGAAACTGCACCTGAAAAAATATACATGTGATCAGCTCCATGGGTGGCTTTCTTTAATCATACATTTTTGCTAAGCTGAATTTAATGTTAAATAGTGGGGCAGATTGACATAGCGTATACTCTTAAAGCTAAAACCCCCAGAAAACCTTGTCTGGTTTAACTTATTTCTTTTTTAATTGTGATTTCTGAGTACAAAGAAGTTGTGCTTCCACCCCAAACCAAACCATCCCCCTTTCTTCTGTTTAGATCAAGATGCAGAGCTCTTAAAAAACCATTTTGCTGTGTTCACTTGTACCATTAATTTGTTTGCTAAAGCTGTGAGTGGGTGTTTATGTAAAGGACTGTGTGAATAGCCTCCAGTGCTTAATTTAGAATTTATACAATTTCCCACTTCTCTTAGATAAATCCTAGCAAAGGAAACATCTCTTATATCTAGGGAAAGTTGTGATTTCCACCCCATTTATACTCATGTTTTATTTAGAACATCCTATTTCCTCTTCTCTTGGGGCACTATCTAAATTCCTTGTCATGTAATTAACTATATTAGATGCATTAAATTAAATTTAAACCTTTTTTTTTTTTTTTTGTCAAAGAAACAACATTTAATGAGCTATGTCTTATATACATATACCATATTATATACAATACCCATGTATTCTCAATGGGAGCTTTGTGCTGTTTTTCTGCTTGTCCAAAATTGCAAGAGCTTTTTCAAGGCCTTTAATGGAAATGTGTTGCTGATATAGGTGTTTATGTTGTCACATTCCTATATGTATTGGAAACTCTTTAATGACTCTGATGGGATGTTCATGTGTTCTGTTCTCTACCTGATCTAGACAGCTTAGTACTGAAGGAGCCACAAGTGTCAGTTTATAACATTCTATGAAAAGCATGTTGAATGTGATGCTACCTGTACCTTGGGCAATAAGTTCATTCTCAGATTCTCTCTTTTCTGGGGGCTGCCAATAGCAGTTCCTTTGCCTTCGGTCTAGCAGTGTTGCATAAAGGAGTTAAGCTACTTCCCTGCTGTGGAAATTGCTAAATGGAGTGTTGAGCAGTGGAGACAAGAAGTGCTCTTGAATCTGAGAGTTTTGGAGCACAGTTATCCAGCTGCATTGGAGTTTGGGGTTCTTTGGGGAGAGAGTGAAACGGTGGAGATACGAAGCTGTTACTGTTTTGCTTGCTTTGAATTAAGAGACTAAGGTTTTTCATAAGAATTTAGATGCTTCTTTTTTATTCCTTCTTCTGCTACCCTGAACTGGCTGCCTGAAACAAGAAGCAGCTCTCTTTGTATATGAGTAAAACTGATGTACAAGGATGTATGTAACCCAGTATGGTAATGAATGCCAGGGAACCAGGATCAACACACCTGAGATGCTGTAGCTGGTACCATTGTGGACAGTGGAGAAAAGTCGTTGCACAAATTAGCCACAGAATGAAAAGGTAGGAAAGAGGACTAGCCAGTAGTTTGCTGTCGCCATGGAATGTGACAGGAGTGATCTCTTTCTTGGAAATAGGCACTGTTCCATTGCTCACACCCGAACAGAAATTTGAAACTTGCTTTGACTGGTTTGTTATATTCATATTGATTTTACAGTTTTCCTTACAATTAACAGATAAGGTGCTTTTCTACCTCCATTCAGTATGTTATTTATCCTCCCTAGACAAGGGTTATTACACGCTGTCTCTTTCTCAGGCAAAATCCAATAAATTTTCTGATCTCTGCTGTAAAACTGGGGCAAACGGATAGTGCAGAGGAGTCATCTGTCATGATTCCTTCTTAGTGTCTTGGAAGAAATGAGCAGCTAGGAAGAATATACCCAGGCTGAAAGATGGAATTTCCTTCTTTTAACTTGACCTGAAAGAATCCAGTCTCAAACAATAAAACTGATATGGTCAAGTTCACAACTTCTTTCTCTTTGCCTCTGTTGTTTGTTTCAAAGTCCCATAAGCTGTTGGGTCTTCTGTTCTTGTTTGTCTTTGGATAGAAAAACGTATCACTTCAGATAACATTGGCACCTTTTATTTACTTGCAGTTCATTAGTATGCACATACTTAGTCTCCTCTTGATTACTCTTGCTACAACACAAGAGGGGGGAGGTCAGTCAGTGTAACTAATGTTCATCTTGTAGGCAATAGATAAATCTGTGGTAAAGCTAAAGAAAGAAAAGTGAATGCCCTTCCCAGAGCACCACAAACTGTTAGGGTTAGCCAAGAAGAGAGACCTCATTTTGCTCTACAGGGAGATTTAGAAGTGCAGGGTTACTATACTGCTATCTTCACACCTTGGTAACCTACCTCTGTAAGGCTGACCTACAACATGCACTATATTCCTTCCCCAACTCTTGATTCACTGAACTATTAAAGTCTAGTCTTAAATCTTACTGTCATCGGTGAGACTTGAACCCTTACTTAAAATTCAGCAGTGGTACTTTCTTGAAATATTTATTTTAAATTAACCTATTGGAGGGATGGATTTAAGAGCATGTTTCAAGATGGGGGCAAATTGAATAAATAACAAGTATGAACTGCAAGCTGTGGAATCCTGGCTATTAGGACTTTATGACAAGAGATACCAATAAGGATCTTTAGCTAGGGTAAGACATTGGCCATCCATTGCTTAATAGGATAACAGTAATTTATAGAAAAGTCTGGATAAAATAACAGCTACATCAGTGGGTTCCTCTGGACTTGCACATGCTTTGAGTTGGGCTGCTGTTAAGACCAGTGCCATTTTGATGGATAGGCCTGGAACATTATAATAATGCAGGGTCTTTATAATAAAAAAGACAAAGGTGTTTTAAAGTGAGTTGTGATTTTGACTGCATCAAATATGAAGTTTGCAAATTAGAAACTGAACCAAGATTTGATTTTCAGAAATGTTTCAAAACTGTCTTCAGAGCCAGGGATAAAAAGTTCAGTCACAGTATTCCCAGACAGGCACATACATCATTATTTCTTTAACCGTCTTGACCAAATGGAATTAAAACCTTTCTCCCTTTTTTCTATGCTCTCTTCAGTTTCTCCTTTCACTGCTGTTCAGCACTGCTGTTCAGCACTGCTGATACAGAATAAAGAGAAGAAAATTTTCTCCCTTTTATTTATCTGCTTCCAAAGTGACCAATAGGAGATAAATCTGCCAAGTCTTAGGCCAGACTATTGTGGCAGACTTTCTCCCTGAGGACTTAATACCACGGGGTTCACACTAAGAAAGCGGATCAGTCAACTTCAAAGTTATGAATGGACAGCTTTCTTAGCAGTTCTCAGAGGACACTGATTGACAGGCTACCTGCAGCTGGTTTTGAATTAGTGGACATAGGAGCTTTAAATGTATCAACATAGAAGGGGGAAAACATCTTGCTCACTGGCTGAAATCTTTGAGAGCAATGGTTCTCCATCTCTGGGGATTAACATATTTGAGATTGAAACTAATAGTTAGATAATGCTGCATTCAACATATTGGTGGTATTTGCAGTATTTTGATAGTAAGCTCAATAAGGCAGTCATTTATTTCATAAAGAAAGCTTATGTCAGTGTGGTCTAATAGCCAAGCAAGCTGATTAAAGTTTGGCAGACCCTATTGACATTTCTAATAAAAAAAATCACTACCACAGCATTTTTCCTACTTAAAGCAACAAGGGCAAGAATGGTGAAGAAATAAAACCCTTGGAGAGAGAAAGAAACTGTTGACAGCAGTTTTTAATTTCCTACGTTTAATCACTAGTGCTCAGCTTTTGCCACCACTGTAACATATAAAACAATAATAGTGGTAATATATTCATTACCCATCATTTACCTGAGTGCCCGGAAATTAGGAACGTGCAGAGGTTAACTAATGAAAAATGTTATTAGAAGAGGATGGAGAGTCTATGGAGAATGCCATGCCACAGTTGCAGTAAAATAATCCTATGGCACATTTATTCTAGACCTTCTAAGGGGCTGATTGACTCAGATTTTCTAGTCTTACTTGTGTTGTAGCTTCATAATTTTCATCCTTCATATGTTAGATCGTGTGTGAACCACTCAGCATGTATTGCCAAACCCTGATCCACACTGGCTCTACAAAAATAGTCCCACACCTCTAAGCTGAGCTCTGAAGGACACAAGCATCAACCAAAGCAACTAAGCATGGGGATGGAAAAGCAAGACATGAATACTGGAGTTGACTTTCACAGCCCAGAGATTAAAGGGTACTTTATGTCCATACCTTCAGCTAATTAGACATCAGGCATCATTTAGTTAATCCTTATCATATTACAATGGAATCTTAGGTTAATTGCACAACAGCATTAATTCTGAACCCATTTGTAGCACTTCTAATCTGAGATTTTCCAAATATTTTATTACTGTAACATTATTCAGTATAATGTTATTTCAAAGGCCTAAAGTTTCAAATGGGCTCAGAACTTATTTATTTGTAAATGCTAAATCAGCATTTTAAAAGATGCTCCCATACCTGGTTTACTTTAATCTGCTTTGGGATGTCTAGACCCACACCCTGTATCATCCCTGTGCTTCTCTAGGTGTCTGTGTACAGTCTTACTCTGTTCTTCTATAATCATATTGCAATATTCTGGGGTCAGGAACCACCTGTTGTGCTGTGTTTGCTCCCACAACTACTAGAGTCTGTTGCCTGTATCATGTTCTGCATGACCTCTGCTGAAAAAAGGAATGATTAAGTATGTGTGTGTCCAGGAGTGCAGAACTGAGTTAACTCCGTCACTTGAGCATCCTCCCGGGAGTGTGTATTGATGAGAAAAATTTTATGAGCAACATTCATCAGGTGGTTTGCAGTGCTTCTAATCTCAATGTTGTGAATGACAGTGTTTGGTATTAGTTTACCTTTGGTTTTATCATATTCATCCATCACTTATTAGGTCATTATTTACCTTAAAATAAATGATGTGGAAATTAAGTGCTGTGTAGGACAAGCTAGCTTCATAAACTATAGCAATATTTATTGTCCACTCCATCCCATGTGTCTGTCTTCCCTTTACCGTGAAGCTGCATAGGGACCAAGGAAAATAGCATATGAATTATCCAAAAGTCTGTCTCCCACATGACACTTACTACTTTCCAAGTGAACTCTTGGCTGCCTCTGCTGCTGCTGGATATTTATGATCAAAGAGTGCTTCAATCATTTCCAGATAACTTCATAATAAAGTTGTACTGTCCAAATACTCCGTGTAATGCACAAAGATTGATGTACCTCAGATGTGAATGCAGCAGACACCAGTAACCTTGAAAATCTTACCATTAAAATGTGTACCTTTTTTGCAAATGACTGTTTCAATGAAGCTTAAAGAACTGGCAGATTGTCTATTTGAAGTCAACTTTGCACCCACAGGTAGACCAGTTTTCTGTGCTAATGTCCTCTTCCTCTGGATGAACCTTTATACTTGTGCTGCAGCAGTCTATGTAAGCAAGTGTTTTTTAGCGTGCATGCTTTAGCACCCTGCAGTGCATCTCAAGTTGTATACAAAAGGTGCAAAAATTAAATCTAAGAATATATCCAAGTGTCAGACTAAATTAAAATTAGTGCTTCATTAAATGGGTACAGTAGAAATCAAAGAGGTCTTATTAGAAGCAGAGCTGCTGTTTCTGTTCAGCAAACTGTGACTTAGGAGCCTCAGATCTCTTTACACATGGCATTGAATTAATGGTATCAAGCTCTTGGAATGGTTTGGTATGATTCCTAGTTTGCCAGAATACCTGATTTTTCTTTTACATCAGTCATTATTGCATATCCTCAAACTGAATTCAGGCTTTATACATTCCCTTTAGATTGGATCATCCATATTCTTCCTGTGAGTCAAAAATACATGCCAGATGCTGTAGCACACCTGTGATCTGCAAACTGTTACTCTTATGTGGTATGTAAAGTACAACTTTGGTCAGCTGGTGTGTATAATGTGAACATACACAGCATATGTAGCTTCTGTGGCTGGTTAGATTCAATGTAGTGGTTTGCGTGTGTATGTCTGTGCTGAGCTTTTCCTACCCTTTCATGTTTAAAGCCCTGCTTTAAAGAGAGATTTCAGAGATTTACAGCTTTTCTCTATCAAATACTGAGAGCTTTTGCAGATTGGGAAACTTTGCAGAGGTCCCAACAGGTTCCTGAGCCCCAGAGCAGAAGTGCTGTAGCTGAATGTTCCACATTGTTGATTTTGTGTTGTTTCAGCAGTGGAGATATCAGGAGATCTGAGTACATGTGTGAGCTGAGGGCCACAGCTTCTTTCAAAGTATAAAATCCAGTGGAGCACTTTTTGAAATGGGCAAGTTGACATTTGACACAGAAGCATTGATTTTCTTCCTCTCCTTTGAGTTCATGTTTTTACATTTCCTTGACTTCTGACATTTTGCAGATTTTTTGCAAATGAATGTGGTGATAGACAGGAATAAACTTCATTGTGAGAGTCAAAGATGAACCAGAGAGGTCTGCAAAGTAGGTCAGGAGAGGAAAATGTAATGGAGCATTCTGGCAGTGACGTGGGGGACATCTCTACCAGATAAGACAGGAAAAGATTTCAGTCCTACAAAGGAAGCAGAAGGTATTTCCATCCCTTTCTCTATTACTCCTTAACCTTCACAACCCTGGGAAAAGTCCACTGATGTCTTTCCTTAAACCGAGAGGAGGTTGGGATCAAACCTGTAGTGTACTTCAACTGGAAAACAAGTCCCAGCTCAACGCAACCAAGACTTTTGACTTCGTGATGGTAGCTCTCAGATTCCTTAGGACACCTTTGAGTCATGATGTGGTCTTGAATGCACTTCACACCTACCTGTCTGTATCTGTTCATGCCATCTGAGCTATGCCAGTTCATTTAGCAATTCTTTGTAATAATTAATTGACTTGTAGGATTGACTTTAAATGCAGGAAAAGCCAAGTAAAGAGTATCTTCAATGACAAAAGGCTGTTTTGGCACTTAGTGCGTAGAGATGTTCACCAGTGAGCAGGCACTCCAGAGGGTGGATAGCTTTCCTGTTTGAGAGCAGCTGTAGTACTTATTTTATTGCCTTGGTGAATTCCAGTATATGTTATCACTGTGCTTTCTGAAATATTGCAACTCTCTGGGGCCAGGGCAAGTTTTCCATGGAAAATGATAATGTTCTTCGTGCTTTATTTTAATTAGTATTTTAGTGGAAGTGAGAAATTTGCTGATTTATGTAACTCTTTAAACCAGGGCAAGGCAGCAAACTTCACAGTAATTTATTTCTTGACATATATATTGCAGTGATTCTGAACACTTTTTGCAGCAGTTTGCAATCCTTTTTCTGCAGAGCAAAATATTTGCCTCAGACAGTGGAAGTCATCACTGATTTATGCACTTCATGGTTGTTTGCTATTTTTGCAGCTTCATCTGTTAATTTTTAGTATATGGCATCATGCAGACATGTTTATTTCTATCTGCTGTGTGGTAGTATTTTGTGTGGATTATTTCAAGTATATGTTTTAAAGCAGTTTAAGCTAAATCAAAGTCTTAATTTTAAACAATTGTAATTACGTATGAACTTTTTTCCTGTATGTGAATATCTTTTATGGGTAAAGATGCAACTTAGCTTCTAGCAACTGGTTACAACCAGATATGAATCTCATCCAGTTTAGACCATTTCTACAGGACATAATTCTAGTATTCTAACCAATCTAAACAAAATAGCAAACAGAGATCATTTGTCGAAAGATTGACTTAGGCCCTGAGAAAGCCGAAAAACCTAAGGATGAACACATTCCACCTGCCAATATAATTTGTAGTAATTTTGTGCTTGAAAAGTAACTGTGAAATTCCAGGCATCTCCACCAAAGCCACCTGGAGAGTAATCTGCTTCTCTCCTGCTTTACTGTCAGGTTCTCAGGTACATAGCCTTTATCTTAAAAGGCTTAAAAATTGTCCCCGAGCACTATTGAGTCCTGTCCTTGGTACTTGTCAGTGGGAGTTAGGTGAGGAGCCTGCCTGTCTACTATTGTACCCCTAGACTCCTGTCTGCAACTTCAGCAGCCTGAATAACTGTGTCTGTGCAAATACACATTTCCCATTCCACCATTCGGGACTTGACCCTGACAAAAGAGGTATTAATATTTGAAATATGTAAAAAAAGCCCTATAAAATATCTCATCTGCCATGAACATAAATTCTCATTGTCTTAACTAGAAATTCAAATGCTTATGCTCAGCCATCTGCTCCTTCTCTCTCTTTCCTGATACTTCCTTAATGTTTCTTGCTGGCTTTACTTACTCTTATGTTTCTGTGTGTTGATGGAAACAGTTTTTATCACAAATCCTTTAAAAGATAAGGAGCTCAAAAGTGATCTTTATTAATTCCAAAGAAGATTGAAACCAGACAGCAAGTAAAGAAGGGCACGAGGGCATTTTACACAATATCACAGACATGGTAGAGTGATGCTAAAGAACAGCTGACAAGAGTACATTGAAAATATTGTTCAGGTACAATATTGGATTTTAAACATCCTTGAAATGAGAATGTTGTTGGAAGAGGATCCAGCTTCCCTCATCACTGTTGCTGGAAGGATTTGGGGGCTCAGCTGAGAACTTATTTGTGAAGGACCCCTATAGAAAATAGAGCATACATTGTCTCAATCATGATGGCATAATTGTCCCTTGAGATTGCAAGATATTTGAGTTAGTGTTGAATGGGTTAATGCTGGGACCAGAAGCAGTGTAGGTGTGGCAGTGTGATGCTAATTAGTCTTTCTGGTTTCCCACCATATATGTGCATTTCTGTTAAAACATGGAGTTTCCTGTACTGAAGTTCTTTTCACACACGCTGTGTGTTCCTTATTATCAGATTATTGGAGCAGCACATAATGTTTCATGTGGTTATCACTGTAACATCTTTGTCAGGTAGGGAAGCAGAAATGGGGAGGTGAGACCCAGAAAGACTCCATGATTTGTCCACTGTCATAGGAAATCTCTTATTTATTGATTTAGTAACAGAATGATGCAGTGACTTGCAGCAGACCCCAAGATTGTTGATGTAAAGATTCCTAGATTTAATGCCCCTTCTAAAACACTTCCGCTTTTAGTACTGACCCTCTAATATGAGATTTTCAGGAATCCATATGTATTGTTCAGTTACTGGCTCCATTTTCAAGGAAAAAAATGGTTTTGAAGTGCAAGGCAGTGGCCCACTGTGCAGAGAAAACTAGGAAAGATCAAATGCATAATGCAGTAGATTAACCAATTATATTTTGCAATTGTGGACAAGAAATTAAGCATGTGATTTTTAGACTATTTTAAATGTGGTCTTCTAGAAAAGATATACTTGTAATGCTATCAGAGAGTAATTACCGGAATATCTTTGGGTATCATGGAGTTGTATGTTCTACTGGAGTCTCCATCTTATGTGCTCAATTAGTCTCATTCTTCCATGATCCTAATGGGCTGCTTCAAATGGGAAAATAAGAGGCTTGGTTCCCTCTAGTGTACAGCTGCTGCAGAAGTGAAGAGCTGTAAACTGCTCTGCAGCCTTTCTACATATTGTTTGTGAAAATATGATTATGTGGTACTTACTGCATTTTGAGCACCCAGTCCTCTCAGTGCATCTGCTGACAGGAGCTGGCTCTGGTGATGTCCTGTTTCTATCCTGATGGGTTTTTGCTGTTTACCCTTATGAGTTTGAAAGGTATTTTTGAGTGCTTCCTTCTCTCCCCTATGATGGCAGTGGAGTTGATGTGGGCGCTTTCTTATTTACCTGTATGTTTTGATAAAGACTGTATACCTGACACTATTATTCAGGTACAGCTGAGATTTCTGGTAATCTCTGATACAAATTAGACATTGCCCTGTTTGCACATAGAAATACTGAGATGAGGAAAGTTCACTAGTTGCTGTATCTAATCACGCAAGTCCTTTTTGACTGCAGCAGGCACAGCCTCGCTTCAGTGCAGTCACACTCAGGCTTGTTATGCACAACTCCAACATGAAAATGGGCTTAACCATTGGAAGGTGTTTTTCCAAGTGGAGATAGGTTTAAGGATGTAACTTTAAAGTACTTTGTGCATTAATGTCATCTTAAGTTGGAATGATTTACAGGGCTTAAATACTTGCTCAGAATCTTTGGTATCTTTATGCTTTTCTGCATAGCAAGTGGAAGAGAATCTGGCATCGGGTCATATGTTGAAGGTGACGCAGGAGGTTGGTGGCAGGGCCTGGAGCAGAGCCCTTTTCTGCTGACTTGCATTCCTCTACTTAGACCTGATTTCCCCTTCCTTATGGAAGTGAAAGCGAACTTGGCACCTCATCACTGTAGAGCGCTTAGGCTTCCCCTTCGCTGGCACATGAACAAGTCTGAACAGTGAACAATCGACCTCCTTCCAGAGAGTGTTACTTATCAAACTTCTTTTCTGCCACAGCGACAATTGGCATAGGCCTGTAGGCACTTCAGGCATGGCTTTGCTCTGACCGGTGCTGCGGTCTTACTGGGAG
Source organism: Forpus xanthops (assembly GCA_032466535.1). Lineage (NCBI taxonomy): Eukaryota > Metazoa > Chordata > Aves > Psittaciformes > Psittacidae > Forpus > Forpus xanthops. The sequence continues at coordinate 23,758 of JASSUY010010304.1, forward strand.
GCAGCAAATTCGTCTCCATTTGCTCATTTCTTTTTAGTCTCTTTCTTTCAGTTCCTGACCTGAAGTGGTCCTGGGTGTTAGCACCTGAGGCCCATGTTGCCCTGCAAACGTTGATGCAGGTTAAGCAGACAGAATGCTTTGTCCCTAGTGGCTTAAAACTGTTCACACAGTGAAATCACTGTATTGAAAAAAGCATTTTCTAGAAAGTTTAACTGTGCTTAAGTAAAGGCTTTGCTTGTATAAAATGTCATACAAATCAAGTCTCATACGGCACTACTGTGCTAAGGAAAGAGTGGTTTCTTTTGTAGGTTTGTCATTTGGCTGTTGTTGCTGTGAAGAGTAACCCCCCCCAAAAAAAAAACTGCAGAAAACACTTTCATGAACAGGACCAAAACCACAGCATACTTTATTGAGGGAAATAGTCAAAGTTAAAAATATCTCTGCAGCTGATGACCAGTTCACCTTTCTTTGTGGCTCATGAGAATGAAGGGATCTCAGGTTGCAATAATCTGTCTTAATAGTCCACCTTGCAGTAGGTAGTTATGTGTAATTGCAATTTAGTCACAAAAACAAGAAGGTGATTTACAGGGCTGTGTCATTTACCAATTTGTTGCCTAATGTCTGTAGTCTGTGGTGCTTTGACAGAAGGTACACACGCTGCTGCTCTTCTGACTGTGCCCTGATTATGTGTGAACTCTTCTAAAGCCCAGCATTGGAGCAAGATTCACTAGGGTCGTGTGTTACCTGCTACCATCCTGGATTTCTACTGTCCATTTCAGTCTCCTCATGATTGTTTTAGAAGTTTCATTCAGTGACTAACCAAGAGCAGTGTCTCTTTTGGGGATATTTTCCTCAACAGTTAAGCACTGAGAATGTTCCCTCTGGGTAGTCTCAGCAGTCTGTTTCACAGCATCACATTGCTTCTTTGCAGGGCTATAGGAGAGAAAACAGTTACACAGCAGGGAACGTGCCACATGTGGTTGTTATTTTAAAGGAGGCTTGAGGAAGATTGATCTCAAGCTTCACCCACAAGGTGAAAGTAATTCCTCTTATAAAGACAACTCCACTATAGGATTGCTTATAAAGGAATCTGCATTCCTTCTGTGTGCATGGATGTGCTCATGCTGCTTAATTGTCATTCAAAATAGAACCTGCCCTACTCATACCCTAAGGTTTATTAACATAGTTTATTAAAGAGACAGGGCAGAAAAAAGAGGTGTGTGCCCCACAAGCAAATAATCTGCAGGCTGGCATACCTGCTGTGGATCTTTGAGGAGCCAATTGTATCTTGAAGAAAGATCCACATGACTAACAGCTTCTAGTCTAGTCTGTGCTAAATTTCACACTTATTTTTTCAGGATATGGCAAAAAGCACCCCAGTGTGGAGCATGGTATGGAACATTTACGCGCCTAAATGTTATGTTGCTCTTTGCTTCTGTGTGATTTCTTCTCCATCATTCTTCAAGCTATGAGACTGTTTTTTAAGATGCTGCACTTGACAGTGAATCTGGGTTATTTTTTCTTATAAATAAAATCAATATCAGGAACTTGTACTTTGATTTCAGTCTCCCTGAAAATGCTCAGAAAATGAAACACCCACACATCTGCTGGGCCTAGAACGATTAGGTTTAGAAGCTCAGTGATGTTGAAGGTACCTGTACGTGACAGGACTGCCTCACAAAAGGGTTGACGGCAAAGGACTTTGTCAGTCATTGAATACTTTGTTCTCTGTGGAGAGGCTTTTGGTTTCTCTCAGTGCTTGCAAGGGAGCAGTGGCAGGACACAATGCAGGCTCCAGAGGGGCAGATTTCTGCATCCAGTGAACATCTCTGACCCATGCTGAGTACACATCGGTGTGACATGGAGCACTCTGTAGGTGTTGGTGCCTGCTTGGTTTAGCAGCATACAATTGAACAAGTTACCAAACATGCGTATAACCCAAGCAAGTGTCACATGAATGTCTCATGTGCTGATATTTTCCTGGTTGCCATTTAGTTCATATAATTTACAGTGACGTTTCATGTTCTGCTAGGAATATTTTCTAAAAAGAAGTGAATCTTAAAAGCCTGTGAGTTTAGCTCAGTGTTTGTAGTTTGACATATGCTGAAAGGCCAGATGAGCTTTACACAGGATGCTCTTTAGCACGGTGCAGTTTGGCAATGCTTCACTATCTGTTAATAAAATCTGAAGCTTACACGTTGTTTTTGTGATGTCAGTGACAATTTACCACCACAAATTATTGAAAGTGATAATTCAGTGGAGTGATTCATCTACAGTGTGCTCTTGCGTTTGAGAAGGGAAAGCGTAGCTCTCATGTTGTTTAGCTACTGGCACAAAATGACTAGCAATTGTCAGAAAGCATTTATTTTTCTCTCTTGACATTTCCTCCTAGCAACATGTAGTATATACATTTCCTGTAAATTATAAGGCTTTTATTTCCTTTTCTCCTCCAGTTCATTGGGAGGCAACAGCAACAAAAAGTGCAGGGAAGAGCACACAAACATGTAGCAGGTGTATGACCCTCAAGGCCTGTGATAGAATTCCTTCTTGTGCACCCATGGGCAGTGTTTTAAAGGCATTCAGATTTAACTCTCATCTGTTCTCACCAGCAGCTCTGAGGGGGATTTAAGAGCCTCCAAGAGTTTTGCAGTAGCTCTTGAGAAGCTAAGAGCACACAGAAATCAGTCCTTGAAACTGAAACATGTAACATTTCTTATACCTGGATGGTTTTAGAATTGGTGTAATTTCCAAGAGAAGAATAGAAAAGGGAAGAATGTTAATAAATTTTGCAGTATTTCTTATCATGAAGTTATATTAAAAATTGAAGTTAAAGACATATATGTATGTATGCAAGCCATGCATTCTTTAAACTCCTGTGTATGAGGAATTGGAAAGAAGCATCTCTATTTCAGTACACAAACCAAGGAGATGTGAGATAACAGCTGAGTAATAGCCCCCTTGCAGTATTAGTTTTTGCCTTTTTTCCCCTGGTCTTCAAAGCTGTATATCTTCTACTTTCAGTAGATAATTAGAGGTACTTTGTGTCAGAGATCATCATGTTAACGCAGTCACTGAGGTATTTCCATCGTCTTAAGGCTCTAGAATAAAGTGTCCAGCTGATAGTTTCCCAGTCTGGGCAGTGAGCTCTGCAGCATTTGGAAATGATGGCTGGAATTAGGCAAACCTAATGGGGTTCAGGAGGCCCAAGGAGGTTTCTGATTATCCATCCTTCCACTTGGACAAAAACTTGCTGCATTATCACACAAAAGCTTCCTGGTAGGAAACACATAAGGAAAGGGGAGAGGAGTTAGTGGCAGAGGAAAGGATAATCTTAGGTGTAAGTCATTACAGCTTTATTCAGCTTTATGCAAGAATATCTCCAGTGGGCCTCTTCCTCACTTACAGCAGGCAGGCAAACTTGCAGCAATTTATTTTTCTGTTTGAAGTGATGCATGTTTTTACTAATTAACATTGAAGTACAAGGAAAGAAGGCAAAGGGAAGAGGTACATGGAATTGTTATGATGTATTTTTTATGTATGGAAATGATCCAGAAATATTGCGTCAGGATGTGAAGAACTGGTATGGAATCATGAGACATGAGACCTGCTTTTCTTTAGGGTGACGGTGAGTTCAAACTTCATCCTGACAGCCTCTGCAGCGCTGCCTGATGGATATGACAATAGCCCAGGTAGTCAAGACTATTACAGTGGAGACTGTGTTCCTCATTGAAATGGTAAAATCCCCGTTTATTTCAGCCAGGGATTGGGTTTTACCTCTTTTCCTACCTCTTCTAGTAATCTACTCTGGCACCTCCATTCCATCAAATGGATTGCTGTGCAGACTGCCAGGCCAGCAGCAGTCATGCTGATAGATCAGCACAGTGCCATGCAGAGCTACTAACTCCTGTCTGCAGAGTAACACATGACACTAGTGAGGTGCCAGGCAGGGATGCTCTACGAACCTCTGCAGCTCTGCCTTTGGAAGCAGACAGGCTCCAGCAGCCCAGGGGTGTAGGTGCTGCACACTGCTCTGCAGCAGAGCTCTCCAAATCATCTTGTGTTACTGCAGTTTTGAGTTTTGTACTTTCTGTAATGTGTGAAATGCCTGTTGCTATACTGGCATCTTTGTGAAATGGTTGAAGAATCTCTGCATGAAAGAGACTAGAGAGACCTCAGTGTTATGGTTACTATTACAACTATCAAAATGTATTCTCTCCAAAGAAATTTCAGGCTCATATGCCAGGGTCTCCCAGCGTATGGGTAGAATCTCAATTGCCTGCATTACAGTCGGTTTGTTCTTTTCCCTCTTCTCTCTCTCCCCTCTTCAGTGTTTGAAATAACAACCAATTCTGCAAAACTCCGGGATAAGGCTGCAGCTGGCATGTATGAAGATTTCTTTTGCTCCTGCAGTGGGGTGTATAATTGACAGTAATGGCTGTAAAATCCAGAGCTCAGGGGCTAGGGATTTTTTTCAAATCATCACTCTGGAACATACTGAGTTGGATCAAGGACTGAGCATTTCATACTGGTGTTAATAAATGCAGAATATTAAAGATCCACTTTAAGAATAAATCATCTAATCCAGTTTATAATCTTAACTATTGTTTAAAAAGAAATAAGAGCAACACTGAAAGCAAATTATCCTTGATTAAAATATTAATCTTGTATGGTAATTGTGCCTGAATAAATATTTCAGTTGCAGAGAGTGGATTCTGTTGTCAAACACTGTGACTGAATTCAGTGTCCGATGTTTATGCTTCGTAAAAGAAGAGCTTAAATGCTTTGAAAGCCTTCTTCTGCTCTGTCTGTTGTGTGTGTGTCACTGTGTGTTACAGTGTGCCTCTGTGAGTGATGGATGTTAACTGAAGGAAGGAAGGGACGTCGAATTGGCACAGGCTCCTCGCTGGGGTTGCTTTAGCCACATCAAAATGATGTATATCTTCATAAAGCCAGCAGCATTCATAGCACTGGGGGCTTTGTATTGTCTAGGAATGCAAAGCACAGAGAAAAATTCTCTCTGTTATAGTTTTAGGGGGAGCTGAAGTACTGATATTGTACATTAGTGCTGCTAACCTTATCTAGTTACAAAGTGATATGCCATTGAACTTTACTTCTTTAAATAGACATCTTAGATCTCTGGTCATTTAGAAAACTGCATCAGCTGCTGCTTTTGTTTTTCATCTTCCCCCGCTGAATCTTTTGGAATCACTGCATTTTTGCCACCTAAACAGCCCCCAGGTTTGAAGGGCTTCAAAACAAGCTAATGAAAGATGTAATATCTTTATTTGAAAGAATGACTAGAAGGCCATTTTTCCAGTGACAGATTACACATTTGAATGCAATGGAGTGGAATAATCTAGCTAGAAAAGAACTCGGTTTTTGAAATGTAACTCTTCATCTCTCTGTCACTGAGTACCATGGGCTTTGCAGTTCATGGAGACTAGAAAGGTATGATACAGAAAAACTTACCATTGTTAGAGGTATTCCACTCTGATGCATGTACTGCTGGGAATTTCAGCAGTGGCATAGAATAAGTGGAAGTTTCTCCCTATACCAGCTATGAATTTAACTGTATTTTATGAGGTAGGTGAGAAGAGCAAAGGATCAGCATATTTTCAACACACGACTTTCTGAAAAGAGAAGCACACTTAATTTCCACTCATCAATACTGATGGAGGTGTCACTTTTTTCCTACCTACGGAAGAAATATCTCCTATGGAGCCACTAAGTGCTTCAGTCCTCCTCATTTCCCATCCTTACACAAATGGTTTCCAAGTTGTTTCGACTTTTCTCCCCACAATTCATCTACTCACTTTTCACATTTATGTAAAGACTTTGTCATCAGTCCTTGACTGTTTCGTATTTGAGAATATTTTGTTCCTTAGCATTGGAAACGTGTGCACCAGAGATTTAGATATGAATTTATAGAATCAACTGTAGGATAGTTTGGGTTGGAAAGGACCTTAAGATCATCTAGTACCACCCCTCTGCCATGGACAGGGACACCTCCCACTAAACCATGCCACCTAAGGCTATGTCCAGCCCAGCCTTGAACGCCACCAGCAATGGAGCATTCACAACTTCCCTGGGCAACCCATTCCAGTGCCTCACCACCCTCACAGCAAAGAATTTCTTCCTCAGATCCAATCTAAACTTCCCCTGTTTAAGTTT
>JASSUY010010305.1:0-31214 GCA_032466535.1 Forpus xanthops
CCCCCCCCCCCCCCCCCCCCCCCCCCCCCCCCCCCCCCCCCCCCCCCCCCCCGCACCTGAGCGTGCCTTGACTGACATTGTGAAGGTTAAATACTGGGGAAAAGCTGCTGTCAGAAGTTCGCGCTCATTGGAATTCCATACATCAAAATCAGGACTTTCTGGAGCGATGGAAACTTACTCCCAAATTCATAGACAAGCACACAATATCGCAGATGAAAGGCTGCTGACTGCTGTGCAGTTAAAACTACTAATTTACTTAGCATATTCTATCTTTCTGAGATCCCCTTGCAGCTGTTCATTGAAAACGATCCAAGGCAACATTCACATGCTTAAGACAAGCATAGCAAATTTGAGCTAAGGAAAAACTTTCAGGAAGAGGTGAAAAGGAATCTGAACTTAAGAGAAAAATACGAACACCTCCTGGTTCTAAAGCATTCACAATGCATGCACTGATTCTGGAGTTTCTACAAAAGCAAAAAGGGAAACTTAACATTAGCAGGATTAAAAGGTAGAGGAATTATGCTTGTTTTAGAAATAAGGGCAAGCATCAGCCAGTAAACTCACAGAAGTTATTTTGTCCTTGCTGCATTTGCAGTACACTGTTAAGAGTTAAAATTTACTTTGGGAAGTAATATTAAATACAGGTAAGTGCAATTATTAAATGGGCAAACAATTATTAATCTAGTCTAGAGGAAGTGGATTAACAGCATTTTGATTAAAAAAAACAAATTAAAGGAGTATGAGGGAAGAGGGAATGTTTGGTTTTTTTTGCAGCACCTACTCAAAGGCTTGGAGATCTCCATGCAGATAGCTCTGCAAAACCACACTGAGGCCCACCTGGGACCAGAGAACTTGTTTTGTAAAATGGGACTGGAAAGCACTCAAGTCAATGGCAGGACTTGGTGAACTACAGCAGATCTCCATAGACTTCACTGACCTGCAAGGGGTTGGAGGCTGCTGTTTTGTGGCACTCCCTCGACCTCTGCTCATTCCGTTCTGATTGATAAACTGAAGGTTTGGTAACAGTTTTGTTTCTTTGTGCTTTTGTGTGCTACAATTCGAAGACTGAAGACTCAAAGTAATTAATAACTAACATTCTGAGGCTTAAATTCTCTTTGAATTTTGCTTATTTATAATGTACCATTTTCCTTCTTTCCTCAAATAAAACCAATGTGTGTCTGCTTGCTTCCAACTACTCCTATCTGCCTACTAACAGCAATGAAACAAAATGAAACAGAGTAAATTGCATATTAGAGTTTGAAAATCTGGGCGTGTTTCAGGTAGCGATTGATCCTGATCTTTTTATTTAAATGTAATTCCTAGAACTCTTTGAAGAAACAGCTGTTATTGTTAATGACACCTCACACAACACGTATATGCCACCATATGCGCATACATGCTCCACAGCCTTCGTGCATGTCTCATGGTGAAGACTTACTGACATAAAGGCACTGATGCAATCAGCCATGCAGTTCTTTGTACAATATTTCTTTCCACTCTTTTCATAAGTCCCCCACTGTTATTTCAACCTGTCAAGTTGTCAGGGAAATAGTGTCAGTCACAGTTCTTACGTTGTAACTAGACATGGTATGCACCCAGGTACTCTCAAGTTGCCTCTGGTGTAAGTTAGTATCAGCTCAGCCGCTTTCTTCTGGCAAGTGTTACTAAGAGAGATAATCCCCAGCTTCCCTGGCCCTTCACAACATCTCGAATGAAAAATTAACAACCTGATAGCTTAAATCTACCCATTTCTCACAGCTCCTTCCTTCTGGGCACCCTGTGTTACAGAGCCTGTCTCCAGTGATCAGGCCTGGATGATGTATGTAACATACTGCTTTGTAAAGAGGTCCTATGAACCTCCACTTTACATATGCCAAGAGATAAAAGAATATAGAAAAAATAAAACAAACATTCCTCCATCCCTTTTCTGCACTCCTGAACGCCTTTTGGGATTTAGCTGAAACCGCCTGATGGGTTTCCTTCTATGTAATGCTATCCCTCTGTTTTCCAGCCAAAGAGTTCCATCTCTCAAATACTGCTGAACTACACTGATTCCACCAAAAATCCTGGTTTCTTTGCTCTGCTCCTGTTTCAATTCACTTTCTTCTCAAGATTCCCAGCTCTGCAGGGAAAGAGGACACAGGAACCTCAGGTTTTAAGCAGAGCCTACATTTTCTTTTGTTCTATGTAAATGATCACAGCAATTGAGAAGACATCTGATAACAGTGAACAGATCAGAGGCTGGCAGCTTGGCCCTGCTCTCTGAACGAGCGGCTAACACAGAATTGAGTTAAACACCCGTCATTTAGCCCAAATTAATTACATACAAGGCAAGGAGCAAAGGGAAGACTGATTTCCTGGATGCTCCTGAAGGATGCTTGGCTGACCCAAAAAGCAGCACTGGTAAATCTTCCCCTGCCCTTGCCCTTTCCTTCTGACTAGGCCATAACGGCCAATTCAGCAATGCAATTAAATGCCAAGCACCTCATCAGTCCCAGTGTAAATACCTAAGGAAGTGAGAAGATACAGGCATCTAATATATGTCCCCATATTCACTGGCCCACAACCAGCAGCCCTACTCTCTGTCTAAAATTGTCCTGTAAAACAAAAAGTCCAATCTTTTAAACACCATTCCCTAAAAAAAGAGAATTTCTGTCCAAAACAAATGTGCCTTTATGGAGGCCAATGGAAAAAAGCAGGATAATTGATTCTTTCAGAGCTTCTTGATACTCTGCTATTTCTCTTGTACCTAAAAATGGTTTTGTTCCAATTTCATAAAATCACAGATTAAGAGAATGGCTTGGGTTGGAAGAGACCTCAAAGCTCATCCAGTTCCAACCTCCTGTTATGCGCAGGGACACCTTCCACTAGACCAGGCTGCTCTAAGCCCCATCAACCTGGACTTGAACACTGCCAGGGATGGCATAGCTACAGCTTCCCTGGGCAACCTGTGCCAGTGTCTTACCAGCCTCACAGGTAAGAATTTCTTCCTAATATCTACTACAAATATCCTCTTTCAGTTTAAAGCCATTCCCCCTTGTCTTGTCATTTCCAAATGGTCTTTCTCCAGCTTTCTTCTAGTCTCCTTTAGGTACAGGAAAGCTGTACAAAAGCTAACACTGCAGGCTCCCCACCCAGCAGACTCTTCAAGATCCATGTAAGACTTATTTTCCTGTTATGTCTTTCAGATCCAGCTTTAAAAAAAAAATTCTCTTAAATCTCACCAATCTTGTAGCAGTATCAGATCATTATATAGTGAGTCAAATGCCTACTGAAAATGTGATTTACTCACAATACTGAGCAAACCACTGCTCTTTTATAAAATCCATATAAAAGAAAGAAAAAGAGGTAACACTAAGAGCTCCCACCACCACCAATGGAACACTCAACCGGTTTTGTCTGTACCTGTCACGTAGGCTCTGAAGTCTTTGGAAAGGAACAAGTTTTGTATTCACCTCTTGCACAGCCCTGAGTATGGGCACATAGAAGTAGGCACACACTAAAAATGTCTAATTATTGGTAATAATTTATTAACTGTAGATGCCCCATCTCTGTCCATCATTTGACCTGGGGGAAAATTCTCAGAGAGAAAACAAGCCACTTTCCAACTAGTAAAAGCAGATGTAAAAGCTACCAACAAGAAGTACTTCTGATGATTCATACATCTAAAGCTTTGATGTATTTTCCTGTGCCAACTGCTCTTTCTCTTAGGAGACCATCCTTACCTTCCCTTCCTGCCTCTACCCTTCACTGGATATAATATATGTATAAAAATTACACAGGATAAATAATACAATAAATAGTTTCACTCTTTAATAATTTCTCTTTTTTTCAGTGTCACACTTCCTTTTAATTATTTGCATATTCAAAATCAGTTTTTCTTCTTCCTTTCTCTTCTGTCTCCCATACTCCAACTGGAACTAGGCTCATACTTGCTGACATTAACTGTTCATGAATTTTACCACAAAATTCTACTGGTATCACTCACCTTGGCTAGTACAGGAGATTACAAACCTGTCCCCATGTGTGCCTACATTACCAAGCAAAGTTGGTCTTTAGGCACTAACACAATAAACAGTAATCTGTTTGATTCAAATCCTTCTCTTTATGGTTACAGCACTGATTTGCTTAAACCACACATGCAAAAGAGCATGTAAATTTTCATTACTTTTGCTGATTGAAAACTTCTCACTTTTTAAAATGCCATTGAGGGAAAATCCCACAAACACATTTCTGAGGTTAAATACTGCAGTTAAAGTAAACCAGGCTTAAAATAAAAAGTTGGCATTTTAAAGGCCTGCAAATAGGATTAGATCTACCCAGCCTGTATAAACATTAATAAGCGGAGCTCCTTTCAGATCTCATGTAGGATGTATGCATCTGTGAGTCACATGAGGACCAGCATGAACCCTCTAATTTGCAACCAGAAGGTCCGGAGGTTGAAAGAGGTAAAACAACTCAACAGAAAGGTTTGCCAGGACATAGATTAGGATCTTACACTTGCAAACCTCTGTTTCTCTTGGCCGCAGCTCTGTCTGATTTCTGCTGAGCTTTGAGCACTCACCCACTATACATCTTTAGCACTCAAAAGATATAAAAAATGGAATTCTTTATACAAGTTGCTTCTCAGCCTAGCACATTTTAAGTAGCACGTTTCTGGGCTAAGATATTTCTCCCTTTCCACCCACTTCCAACCCCATCAGTGAGGAAAAATAACAAGACAGTAATGAATTAAATGATACTCTTGTTCAACTGTCCTGTTTTCAGTTCTGTAGTTCTACTTCTGAGTAGTCCTGGCTAATCTTTTCTACAATCCCCCACTGATACTCAGTGGAATGTTATCCTGCTGTAAGCTACTTGTACAAGGAGCCTTTGCTCCTCTGCATGAGCCACTGGCAGAAAAAGGAAACAGTTCTTGGTGGAGAGGTTTGCCCATCCTGTCTTGCAGAAGGACATTGCAGAGCAGATGCATCTCATAAACATCTCTGTTCCCTAGCACAGCAAAGCAGAGATAAAAATCAATAATAAGTAAAATTTAATTTTGATTTGGGGCTTGTTTTTCTTGGACTTCGTATTTTTAAAGCTAAGCAATGAGAAAACATACAAGGATCAAAATCCCAACTCTTGGTTTCAGTATGGTTCCTGTAATCATAGAATCATAGAATAGTTAGGGTTGGAAAGAACCTTAAGATCATCCACTTCCAACCCCCCTGCCATGGGTAAGGACACCTCCCACTAAACCATGCACAAGGCTATGTTCAACCCGGCCTTGAACACCACCAGGGATGGAGCATTCACAACTTCCCTGGGCAACCCATTCCAGTGCCTCACCACCCTTACAGTAAAGAATTTCTTATTTATATCCAATCTAAACTTCCCCTGTTCAAGTTTTAACCTGTTACCCCTTGTGTTATCACTACAGTCCCTAATGAAGTCTATCCCCAGCATTCCTATAGCCCCCCTTAATAGGCCCATGCTTTCCATATGAGGAAAAATGCAAGGCTTCAGTCTAGACTTATAGCAGTGACCTTCCCAATGTGTCTACCACCAAAAGAAATGAACTATAAAACCTGAAAAAAAAAAAACCAAGCAGAATTTACTCAGTTGTGTGTCCAGCCATTCAAAGGATAGCACTTTCCATATCCTATAATCTTCATTCAGATGAGCCTACTGCAAAGTAAGAATGTATCCTTGGAAACCAAGATCTAAAGTTTAAGAGTTAACAATTTAGAGAAAGAAGTTTATAGAAGTCTAAATGTAGCCTGCAATATATAATATGAAAACTGACAATATATAACATGAAAACTCATTCAACGTTCCACACCCTATAATCTTTATTCAGATGAGCCTACTGTAAAATGAGGATATACCCATAGAAACCAAGAGCAAAAGTTTAGGCGTTAACAATTTAGAGAAAAAAAGTTTATAAAAGTCTAAATGTAGCCTGCAATATATAATATGAAAACTGACAAAGAGATGGTAGCAATATACCATCAAATCCTTTGCCAAAGTAAATGAAAAAGTCACCTGGGCAGATAACATCTGGATATGTGCAATCTCAATTTAGTCCAAATCCCAATGTAAACAAGTCCACTGATAGCGGAGGGGTAGTTAAACATTCTTTTAGCTTTGGATAATCGAAACCATCTTCCTTCCCTAAAAAAAATAACAAACCTTTCAATTATCAAACTCTGAGGAAGCAGCTGACAGCTACTGAAGCATTCCATGAAAGTCGCAGGTTTTCACTTTGTAGACAAACACCTCTGCAAACAATTTGTTTGTGTATACAGGTTATAAAGTGCAATAGCATTCAAATGACTTAATACTTCCAAATAAGCATAATATACAGTATATAGATTATACATAATATAAACATAATATCTTTTGATCTAATTTATTAGTCTGAGGAGAAACACATGTTCTCCTAATTCTATAATGGCATTAGTATTACTATTTCCAGTGATATCACTATTAAAAGAAAATTTGAATGCAAATATATTTGCAGCTGTGCAACACAGAGTTTCACTCATATATGCACATCTCCCTGCAAGGATCCTAACAAAAATGCCAGCAGTCACTTTGGGAATCGTATCAATGCCACAAGGGAATTCAGTCTCAAACAGATTTCATTTAAAGGCTGGGTAGGATCAGTGGAAATGTATCGTATTACACCAACCTAATTATACATTGCAATAGTCATTCAGTCAACCCCTGTGTCAACTGAGTGCATTAGTATATTATCACTGATAATGAAGTTTTGACAGTAATCTGAAACATCTGCAGCAAGAACCATCAAAGCCACTGAACAAAGAATAGAATTAATAAAGTATTTCTTTTTTTTTTTTTTCCTTTCTTTCCAGGGCTAAAAATACAGTTCTGGGGTAAATGTCACATTAGAAACAATTATAATTGTCTATGAATCAACTTCCATGCTTATTGTTTGAATGCACATGAAAAGGAATAATAGATTCAGAATGCAAACAGATTTCATGCACAAAGGTGGAGCCTATACCACAAGTCAAAGACTGAAGAGCACTAACCAGGTTTGGGAGCATTAGCAGGGTAGGAGAAGAAAAGAACTGAACCAAGTTCCATTGCAAAAGATAACAATCCAAATGCAAACGCCATCCATGTGTGCCCAAAAAATCCCAATGGCAATTCATTAAAAAAATGAACTCTAAAAACTCTACAATTCCATGTTCCTGTAGCTAACGAAGTTAAGCAGCTCATTTTTAAAAATAGGTCAAGTCTCTCGTCTCTATGTAACAGTGACAGAAGCAAGTATTAAACTGGTTTATTCAAAGAGAAAGAGATTATCAGAACATTTATTTGCACACAGTTATGCAGAAAAAGTCCCCTCAAATAAATTCAACAGAGCCATATTAGATCGAACAGAATACACAAGCAAACTTGATAAACATCAGAGACAACTAGAAAATACATCATGAAGTTTCCAAAAAACAAAATCAGAAGTAACCTCATACTTAGAAAATTAAAATGTTCACAACTGGAAAGCTTGATCACCAAAACTATCTAGTTCACATGCAAACAAAAACATTACAAGGTGTATGCGATGTTCATTGATAACTTGGCTTTAAGATATACCATATCCTGCCTGAGAGATCAACTAATTTACTCAACTTTCATCTACTGCAGAAGGTACAACAAATATGAACTAGCTTTCAGGTTAGGGCTGGGGATGAATTTCAAACTCTGGAACCCCTCAATTGATCTGCACAGTAAAAATCACATTTCAGTGTCACCTGGAAGAAGTTTTCTGACTTTTCTGGAGCACACCACGGCAAAGTATCTGTGGACACCATTTTCGTAAGTGCAAAGATACAGGGATTTAACTTTCAAGGTAGACACTGAGACAGCCTCAAAATGAAACATTATAAAGGTGTTATTCCATTGCCTTGAACTTTGTATAATCACAGCCTGGACACACTCTGTAGTTCTGTATCAATTAGATTTGAGCGTGTTAACAGTGCTGCATTAGACATGAACGACATAGTTCCATCAATCTAAGTTTCTGTGCTTTAACCCCTTTTTTCTATTTATTCTCTAATGTTGGGACGCTTAAATGTTCTCATTCTAACCACAAATGGATATACAGAAAGGTCTCAAAGGGTGTGTTTCAATCATTCATACTCCCACTGCGTTCAGACTTTGCATTGTGCTTATACTTGGGGATGTGTTAATTCTAAACAACTTTTCTTCTACTGAAGAAAATAAAACTCATTCTAAAGTTATTTGATCAAACTTGTACTGTCAACTGAAAACAGAATGACTTATTTCTGCTGGAACTAAGTTTCCAAATAGAAAATCTAAACTGAAAACAGTAGCTCAGAATCATCAGGTTAGACAACCCATCGATCTCCTAAATCAAGTTTTGAGACAGAGAACATGTGCAGAGTCCACGTTTTTTTCAGATATTATAACTCAAATCTTTAAATTACATTAGTGTGAGTATTCATTCTTAGGTTCATGTTGAAACAAAGGCATGATGGGGTTTTTAACCTGCTGCTTCTTCATAATTCATAGCTCAGTCAGCCAGAAAGGCTCTCCTTTAAGAGGCACCCACAAAACAGCACTGCAGAGCGCCCTTCTAAGGGCTCCATCTTTGGAAACTGCTCAGTGTCCTCTTCTGAGTGTACACTGTGGAAAAAATACTTCACAACTTCACCCAAATGACATGCTTCCAGTTTAGAGATTCAATACTCCAGAACTGGAACTTCAGTGGAAACACCTCTCCTCCCTTCCTGAATTCTTTCAGGAAAGAAAGAAAGCAAAACACATGTCATAGCTGAGATACATCCATCTGGAGGATATTCAAGTACCACAGAACCCATCAGCATTTTTATCATATTCTGTAATCGCTGCACTGCTCCATTTCAGAAATGACATTTCTGGAAGGTATTTATACTATGTTAAACTTAGATCCCCTGAGCAACGAATTGAAGGTAATCACTAGTACATCTGTTTCTGTCATATCTAAATTCATAGCCTAATTCAATTGCAAATAATTAGCTATTTATCACCACAAAGTTCACATTATAAAATTAGAAAGGGCCAACATGATCCTAACCATCTGACAAAAGATACATGCCTTAAAAGGAGGAAAGGGGAGACAACCAAAACAAACCCTAGCAATCAATCCCCTAGTAAATCAAACACAATCAGTTCTGCTTGCCCATCATCCCCCTGCACAACCCAAATTCCTTTTTTTTTCACAGACATACAGAATATATTGCCATACATATCACTTAAGTCCATCTTTCATTTTTATAGCCTGAGGAGGAGAATCATTTAGTCAAAATAACATGAGTACACAGCTCTTGCAATATTGTTGTGACCTCAGTTTCCTACACCTACTTTGGAACATTACTATAACTCAAGAACTTTTTTTCCCTTGCAAGGACATCTTAATTATCCCATCCATGACATGAATGTTTTTGGAAGATAAAGTCTGTAATTAACTTGTTGCCAAACAATATGTTTACTGTCCCTGAAGGTCAGTTCTTCTATAAAGACATAAGGGCACTTAACTTTGGGAGATGTGTATTGTAACTGCCATCAAACATTAACCAAGTGGTCATCCATTATCTATAGTAACAGCAATGCAGTGTAGGAACATATTCTGAGTACCATAAAATGGCTTTGTAAAAATAAACCTCTTCTGAGGCTTGCAACAAGTAAGCACAGCTAGAAAGGCAGTGCTTGACCAATTGTAACAGGGTTTGTCAGAATTTCCACTTAATCTCGGCAGTCACTCGGTAGTGGGAGAATTTGCCCAAGAGAGACAAACAAGATTGCTCCTGCAGTATAAAATCTGTTTCTGCTGATTGACCTTGCCAAGAGAAACGAATTTTGAAACTGTTTTAAAAGATTTTACCAAACCAGCTCTAAGTTCTCCCTGCCTTGTTTAGTTCTGAATTTACACCAGATATTTGCATGCTCCAGTTTGACTAAGAGATGCAGTGGGCAGTGTGACGGGGCTGGATATGAGTATAACAAGTTTCATTCACCCTGCAAAGCCATGAAGGGCAGCTTAGCACTCCTAGTACAAATCTTACAGCTAAGGAGCTCCCTGTTCCAGGCAAATGAGAAAGTAACCATGCTTGATTACATCAATTAGTTGTATAAGTGAGACAAGAGAGGTACAAAGAGGAATAAAAAGGATAAACAATGGAATAAAGAAAGGAACATTACAATAAATAAATACATGTAATGTTCTTTTATGCGGCAGTTCCCCATTTTACTCAGGCTCTGACTCACATCCTCATCACCATTCTGTATTTCTACAGGAAACCTAACAGATACTTGGCCCTTCCTTTGCCTTACACTCTGCTTAAAGTCAGAGACAGATGGAAGGAATGGAGGGCAAAACAAGCAGCTAAGAAAATCAAAGGAGGAATAAAATAATCTTTGCCCAACAAGACATGCTCTTCTTATCCTAAGCTCACAGCATGCACTCCTCCTGCAGAGGAACAGGTAACAACTGAGAACGTGTGTTTCCCTCAAAGTGTTGGACAATATGGGAACTACTTGTGAAGAAATGGCATATGGAAGAGCCTAAACATGGCAAACAGGCGAGGGGGAGAAAAGTAAACAGGAAGAAGAAATTCATATGAGGAAAAAGGAGAAATGAAACTGATGAATATTCAAATAAGAGATGGAAAGAATCAACTACAGAAAGGAAAATATTAAGATCTGAGAAAGGGAAAGAATGCCAAAATCACTGAACATAAGAACTGGAGGAGGAAGCAGCGTCTGGAGACATTCATATCCAGGTGTAGCCGTTAGCACTGCAGTGAACTAGAAAACAAAACAGTTCATTTGGCATGGGAAGTCCATTAGAGAAGACACTTTGTATCTGTACCTTTCATGCAAAAGTAGTTGATTCAGGGTCTCTGTTCTTTGAAAAACTCACGTATGTCAGCACTTTAGATACTGGAATAGCTTATTCGTGTTGAAACATAGACTATTTGCTGTTTTTCCATTGAGAACAGATTAGATTTCAAGTTCCCCCACTTGGTTAGCTAAAGCATTTCCATCAGCTGGAAACACTTTTCAATCCATCTTGCCAACTTTTGACCTATGCTGGTTTCTTTTGGAAGGTGAAACCAGTCAGGATCAGGCATGGATAAGCAATTCTCCACTGAGAGCATGTCAAATAGACACACAGCTTCCCCTGAGCTGGAATGCAGCAAATGTGTATTTCTTGAGAATAGAAGTTTACTCAGAGCTGTTCATATGGAAGCAAATAACAAGAACCTATGTCACTCCGCAGTTTCTCTTGTAGATGAGGGTAAGCATCACACGTGCTATTCATTTTCTGGAATAATACTGGAGAGTGCTGTTTATATACTGCCTCTAGACCATCTAATTTAAAGAATGTAGCATATTAAAGCAATTGAAAAAGGCATTTGTTTCTGCAACACAAAATGAAGAGTCTGATTACTAGACAAAATAATTGACATACTGTTACACTATGCACATTCGCCTGAATACTATGGTATAATAAGCCATTATATAATAGGAGAAGACTTCAGTTAATCCCAGCCCAGAAACGTTCAATCTTGCTTCTTTCACTACTGTCAGTGATCCCCCTGAAGCATCAGCCAGCTGCAAGTTGATTTTTTACTGAGCTCTCCCCTTTCTACGTGAAATGGAAGACAGAAATTTGTAGCTACGGCAGGCTGGCAGCTCACGGCACCTGATGCCATAGCAGCATTGTCTTTGCAATACTGCAGATGGAAGTATACCTAAGCCCCTGCCTCACGTTCTTCCCATTATTCCTCTTTCACCATCCATCCACACTTTTTTTTTTTAGCACAGGTCATCACAAGTCCAGCTCTCATGGCTCTCCAATTTCCCAGTGATCTACTGATTGACTTCTTGTTTGCAGGGATGAAAGCTTCCTGTAGGCTGGTTGCACCCAGCAGAGAATATAGATGCCTTGTTGCAGCAGAAGGAAGAAAATCAGAGCTGAAGTCATTATCCCCTTCATCACCACCACTCTCCACCCTCTGTGTAAATGCTTAGACAACATTCCCCCCCCTTGCCTTCTTCTTGAGTGTCAGGCAAAATGAAAAGGTCAAATTTGAAGGCTTGTACATGGCCTTTGGGTTAGATATCCACTTTTGTTAAAAACCAAAACAAAAGCCTTTACATAGGGCAAAATATTTTTCAAATCACAGCACCAGGAAGGTTCAAAGACTCTATTTGCTACCTTAGGTGAATTACATGCGAAGTTTAACACTGTTCCCCATAGAAATACTTCATATCATGCTTCCCTAAACTGACTACTGGAAGACAACTTCAGAACCAAATTCTTGCACCAATATCAAACATGTCACAGGTAAAAACCTCTACACTGAAACACCATACTCCTTTACCTTTCTCTTCAAACAAATATATAGGGATACTAAATTTGGCCCAGGTAAGTATTCCCAACTTCAATCTGGTCAAGGTTTCCCTGTTTGTTGTCTGTATTTAGCATCCCCCTGTTCAATCCTCCTTCCCTCTTTCACATACCCACATTTCCTCCTCACAGCAGGAGCCGTAGGTAAAGCTTCACATGAAAAGAGTGTTACTAAGCATCCAGGTTCCAGTGCCACATGCCAGAAAGTGTCCACTAGATGATGGTATGCCCTGCAGACTTCCTCTCCATGCCATCACCCACGAATCACCAGTGGTTTGCTACCCCAGGCTGAAGGCCACTGGATGGAGCAACTTTTAGAGTAGTTTACTAATCTTTGCAAAACAACAGCTTTTGGGCTTTGAATGTTTTACAGTTAATTCAGAAGTACAGGTTCAAAACGTATGGGCCTAGATTTTGCATTAACACCAAAAATGATCAATGCAACTCCTTAGCTAAGATTTATCTATTTGTCTAGAAACAAGAAATCCCAGTACTGTCAGGAAAGGAAAAAGTTTATAATTAATCTCCATTGATATTCATTCCTTATAATATCCACTTGAAGATGGCATTCAAAAGTAGTTTTTAAAGATTCTATACTTGACTTTCCATCTAACTCATTAAGAGAATATTACAGAGAATTCAGAGAAAATAATATTTCTGTAAAACACAAACTTCTACATTCCATATTCTATGAAAACATTTTACACTTAGCTTAATTTTAAAGAAGAAAAATAATTCAACAGAAAATGACATGTGGTGACTGGAATAACCATAGAAAGCACCTGTGTTTAAACGCATGTGAACATTGAAGTCAATAATCTACAACTCAATTGAAAGCTCGTGTGCAGGTTTCTGTTGTCTTAACTGACTGTTTCAAACACTGACAGTCCTAACATTTCGGCTGCATGAATTTTTGACCTCACTCAAAGAACAGGAAAACTAAACAGTTTTACAGCAGGTACAGAGTAAATAAGCAATTCATACCATGCTGCCACGGATAACATCCCCAAATATGTCCTCTCCATCAGTGAATATCACTGACAGAACCCCAAAGTAAGAGTCAGTTTAGGATGCTTGATTTACATTATGTTCATCTTTATTTGTTCGTCGTAACACAGATAAAGTTGTAAAGCAAGTAGTGCAGATTGCACAGACAGCACCCTCCCGTCTCATGAGAAAAGGCTCTCCAGTGAGGGAAGAGCTGTTACACTAATGCAACTGAAGGCAATAATAAAATATTATGCACCTTTGGGTATTTTGAACATGGAATTAAGTCATTTATTTATTTTAAGAATCACGTAACAGCTCTAGAAACAACAGACACAGGGACTTTAACTATTTTTTTGATGTACAAAACAGTTTTGCACATAGATACCTGGTGTCTTGCCATGTCATGACTGCAGAACAGCAGACACTTATCAGCTCAGCCTTAATTAATTTACTCCCAACTGAATATCACATTTAGAAGGAAAGAAATTGTAGTTCTATCCTGGAAGACCACTTCAGTCAAATGGGACAAACTGATACCTTATCTGATTTGTATCTATTCTCTCATCATGCAGAGATTACTATATAGGAATTAAAATTAATTCTAAAAATACCCAGCTGCTATTGGACTTATATATTGCATCTTCCTTGGAATGAAATCCTTCTGAGGAAAATAGATAAGTTGCTTGAGGCTTGTTTTTTTCCAACTCACATGGACATGCCTCAATCACTCATATCACTGTTCCATCAAATTTTTTATCACCTATGTGGAAATGCCTACAAGTTCAACATCGTCCCACCGCTTGTGTGCTGCTATTTTGGTGTTTTAATTATGCTGCTTCACACAGCAGAACAAAGTTTGACATTAGTAATGAATTCCATAAATCGTCACTTGAACAAAATACATTCCCTCGAGGAGAGATAATAGAGGCCATATGAAAGCCCCCATTTCAGCTTAAAACCTCCTCAAACAATCCTAATTGTTTTCAGAAAGCCATTGGCAGGATTATGCTCTGTCTGTGGCATAGAAGAGGTGAGTTATATTTCTGTTAGCTCATTTTTTGATTTTTATTGTGGTGAACATTAAAAAAAAATAATATGATTGAAAATAAAAAATGAAATGAAAAGGGAATACAACACAAATTCAATAGTACTGACTCTGGAACAAAGCATGACAACATTGTGCTGGAGATGTGGGGTTAACTTCGTGCTACAGATGTACAATCCTTACCATTTTTCTTCATCTCTTCAAATCATTTTACTAAGGAAATGGCCAATGCTGCAATACAAAGACCAGTGTACAGTACACAGACCCCAAAAAATAGTTTCACAATAATATCCAGTGAGTCAGCATGTCAGACACACTGACTTTATAAACACCAAAGTTAAGCATTTTGCAATAAATTCTATTAAACTAATTTCTTAGAATGCCAATTGCTGCTTTTATAATGGTGAAATCAAAACCCCATAGGTATCTCTCTCTAAGGGGAACCCAGCAATCTGGCCTGATTTTTAACTGAGTAATGAAAGCTTATTTAGAAGCTGGGGCAGCAGAAATTGTGCACTTGCATGCGGTAATTTCTGCAGTAACACCGGCTTATGCTTTGAATTTCATACAGATCCACACAGACACAGATCAATATCTATGACAGCAACAGGCACAAACTGCCACCTGTAAGGGTTCAGATGTTTCTCACAATGTCTTCCTAAAAGAGTTGCCAAAAGGAGGAAGTGGAAGCACGCAATTCTGTACAGAAACCTGCCCAACTCTTCCCATTGCTCTTGCTTATTCTTTCAATCTGTCTATCAAGAATACGCCACTGAGTCCCTCTCCAAGGATAAGAATGTCTCCTGTCAGCTCAAACATGGCAATAGCAAAGGACGCTCAGTTTTGTAAATTCATTACCATGCATAATCTCCACACTTGGCATTCTCTCTTCCATGTTTTCAGCCCATTTACAAAGGGAAGACTTAGCTATTGCCAACCTGTCTACTTTTCCCCCAGCACACTGTGGAAACGTTTCCTGTGTGCTAAAAATCAGCACAACAAAATGCAGATCTTTACACTTCTCCAAAGGCTGTCTCTGGAAGGCAGAACTTTGTACCTGGTCTTGGGGTTCAGAACCATTCAGAAGCGGAGGGAAGTGGACATGACTGAAGGCAGACAGATTTTACTACTTTTTGGCTAAGGAAAAGGAGCCTGCAGTCCTACTGCTACAGACAAGTGGCCCACAAATCCTCCCTTGTGCTCCCCTGGGAGCCACCCTTCAAAAGATCTAGCATGTATGTGCTGACCTGGGGATAATGAAGACACTTCTGAATGCTGGCCTGTATCACAGGTTTAAGTAGCCTGTGGGGTCTGGAGCTGCCCTCACCTCACCTCGGCGAATATAACTCACACTAAATTAATTTTCTTAGAGAGAGAAAAGAGAGAATCAATATTTATTCCGGGATGAAAACACTTTTCACTTAAAGAACTCAGCAGTCAAGAAAAATGAGGAGCAATCATTTTGTTCCCATGACAAGCAAAAGCTTCCTTGCCAGTAGACGCTGTATATTGACAATAACCTGTAAGCATCATAGCATGCATAGTAACAAGATGGTATTTTGCTGCAATGGATTTCTGTCTTGTAAACACTAGGTTTTGGTACTAAACAAAAAATCTAAAGAATGAAAACATTGTATTTTGCATTAAATAGCAACATTAAATATTTACGACCAGCAAACACATAATCCCCCTCTTCCAACATCAGCTTTATTTAACATCTCCTACTTTAAATATACCGATGCCATAAATAATGACTAAGAAACCATCAAACAACTCAAAATGCAAGAAATGGGAAATATGGGTGTTTTTGAAACACCCATATTTATTTTATTGCAATTACTTTGGTATAGCACCAAGCTACCACCAAAACCTGCCACACCAAACTAACCTGCTTTTTATTAACTACGGCAGGGCAAGTAATTAAAAACCTGAAGGTTTGGTAATGACAGTTAACTCAAAGACACTAATTTACAATGACACTGTTTCTCATTTCTGTATTACCTCACATACTGAGTATGAAATCCATGAATGGTCAAATCCTTGTGTCATCTAGAAATGATTTTGATCACTCTCTATCTGAACTGTAAGCATTTTGCTTCTAATACAACTTTCAGTCTTCACCCTGTCACATCAACTTGGCCTTTAGTGGTGTGATTCTGCTTCAAAAGATGTTTATGTCATCACTTGCTGCACTACACAGACCTCAGGGGTAACTATGTCATAGGCCAAATAAAACCAGCTCTCGTTAGCCACCCCCTGCGACAGGTATGAACAGTTCTGGACTGTCAGTTTATAGAATGGCATAAGCTGGTATTTAACTAATCAAAACCACTCAAGTGAAGACCAAATTTCCAGTTTGGGGCGTATTTCTGAATATATTTTTAAACATTCATGACTGCAGTGTGTCCTTGAAGAACTTGATTGCAATAATTCTTTCCAATGGCTTTTAATCAAATCAAATCCTCCATGTACCATTTCACCATGATGAGGTGTTTCTTCTCTTTTGTTTTTTGCAGTTTTTTCCATCTGCTATTTTATATCATTTTCCAGAAAACCAGCATCTATGAAAGTGATCAGTGAAAATAGACACCAACAGTAATTCAATAACTTGCTCTTCAACAAGGATGAGAGTGAGTGTAGACTCACCTTAGCTGGTAAGTACAAAGCACTGCCCAGTCCTGAAGGTGATAACCTGATGTTATAATACCAGACGCTAGAAAATGGATATTGATATGGATAGAAAAGATAGTGAAAACAAGATGAAAATGCAGTCAGAAGTGTTATTTTATTTATACAGTGGTTTTGCTGAGCCTCAATAAAACTCCTGAGCTGAAAACAGGTGGAGATTAAGCAAGTACTTTAGGAAGGGTAAGATATGCTTGCTCATGCTCTGCTCTTGCTCTTCCCTTCATATTCATTTATAGTCATTAGGGGACTTGTTGCCTTCTTTTCCTTTTTCTTTTCACACCAGTCTGGAAACACAGCAATAGCCAGGTTCATGCATAGAGAGGATGGCGTAAGCTCCAAGTACATTTCCCATTCCCCAAACTCATTTAATATAAAATCCTCAAGTTGAGGACATAACAGATATTAAACTGATAAAAACATATGCTACACTTGATCTTTGCCAAAAGGTCAAGAAGCAAACAGGAATCAGCAGACTTGATGGTTTCTTGGTCTGACTCGGTGCATGCCCTGAGACTGAAACATTGTCAGATTTTAACACTGCAGCAGCAACAACAATTATGTAGCTTTATCACTCTGATTTATCTCAAGAAGCTGCATACCCTAAATAACTCACTCCAAGATTTCAATAAGCTCAGGATTTTGCACACACAGTAACTGTTCCAGAATAGGAACCTGGGAAAGGTAACGATGCCATGTCCATTCTCTCAAAATATTCCAGTCTTGGTCTGGTTATTTCCTCTTTGGTTAACTAAATAAAAAGAACAAAACACTAAACAACCTCCCCTCTAACCACCTGTTGCCTCCCTTACCCCCGCCCCAAGCATTTAAGAAACCTGAATTCTGAATCGTTATGAGGTTATTTTAGAACCTTCTCCCCATGGGCTAGAGAGTAGCCCATCTCCCCTACAGAAAGTATTTCACAGAAGCCTGAAAGTTGAGGGTGTTTTTAATAAACAGCACACTAAATACAGAACTGCACAGTGCAGTGCATTTTCTTAATGCTTGCTCCACTCATTACAGCATCCTACGTGCTAACTTAAAAACTACATCTCAGTCTTGCCAAAGCATGAGTTTTAATTACTCTGTATCAAATTCCACAAATATCCACACACAAAGAACACAAAGATAATACTGCTAAGGCTTAATAAAAAAAATCATCCCTGTGCATGCAAACTAGAAACATCTTTTGAAGTTAATGAGTAATAACAAAAGATATCTGAATAACTTGGAACAAGACAACACTTTCCCTAAAACTATTTTCATTTTTAAAAACTTTGCAAACACCTTTGGAAAGCTTTTTATTTCCCATTATATTTCCAATCATTCATTAGAATCACTAATTATTCATAAGAATAGAATAGTGGGTCAAAAGTAAAAGGAAATGCATTGTCACAGCAGAAATACACAGCTAATATACTGATGCTGGTGCTCCAAGCTGCGCAAGAGAGCCAGCCAACTATAAGGCGATTGTTTAACTTTCAATACAGAGTATTCAGTGAATTACTATCAGTAAATCTACTGGATTTTAATGAGTTAAAATATTTTAATAGCACAGCTTTGTTCTTCAGTTTAATCACCTTTCCCTAAGGCTCTGAACAACGTTTCAGCATGTGCTTAATTTGCCATTGAAGTCAACAGAACTTTCAGTGAATACTGGATGTTAAACACGCGCTTAATGAGATTTACTGAATCAGAATGCATAAAACCCAATGTGAGCAGAATCAAAGCCCAGAGGCTTTAGCCAAGTCCACCCTGAGCTCCCCTGAAGATACGGGGCCTCCAAAATGCGAATGAAGACTTTATAATTCTTATGACATGTCTACTGTGGATCTTTATTGTTGAAATGCTTGGAGAACAGAGCACATACTGAACTTTACAGGCAAGAAAAAGAAAAACCCCTTGAATTTACCCTAAAATACTAACTGGAAGCTTTTGTGGAATTTTGTTTGGTATCAGGAGCTCAGTGATACCATTTGACACCAAGACAACTGTTGATTTGTCTCATTTTTCCCCAAAAAAGAAAATGTAGTATAATTAAAATGTTTTGACTGGAGGCAGGAGGGAATGAAGGGTTGGAATTAAGAGATACATTTTAACTACTAGCTGCTCCGTGAAAAGAGGAAGAATGTACCTCACTTCCTCAATCAGTTCAGGCAAACTGTGTTGTCCTCTCAAATCGGCATATGAACATCTGCAGGATACTAGCTGATACTCTTTCTCAAATTACCTGCATGCCTTTCCGTCCTCTTTTTTACTACTAAAGAAACTAGTCCAGTAAGTATTAAAAAAAGAGATCTAAGAGAAAAATTCTCCAGATCCCACATTCACTGTTAAGTGTTCAAATCTGACTCAGCAATATTTGAATTCTTTCTCTTCTACCTTACACAGAGGATCTGGTTCTGGCAACAAACGTCAGAGAGACTCTTTTTTTGCTGCCCAGAAAAACTAACAGCGTATTGGAGAAATGTTTAGCAATTTCTCTTCACAATGTACTGTCACTAAACCTCTCTCTAATATGCTATCAAAATCAGCAAATCTGTTAAAGACAATAATTTGCTGATTTGGATTTTGAACATACAAATCTTCAATAGGGCAGTCATTAGCATGGAAGGAGTTAATCTTGCCCACTCCTTTTAAGAGTAAAAAAGGCTGGGAACAGCTGTCACTCAGGTGATGAATACAAGCTGCCAGCCTTTTAAACAGCAGGTACAGCATTTGAGCTCTGAATTAATTAGCATTCAAAAAGCCTAAACGCAGCTTGGTAACTCCGCAAGATCATTTTTGTCCCTTCCTGCAAATTAATACTGCTATTAAGATGAGCAAGGACACAATGCACATTGTACCGATTAAACAAAGTTTCACAAAAAACAAATTAGGGGTCTAGCCAAGAATGCATCGAGTCAAATAAAGCACTGCTGCAGATAATGTACAGGAATTCATCTTCACTTTTCCAGGGCATTTGCAAAAAAAACTAATAGCATGAATTCCTGTGTAAATGCATGAAATGCTTTCTGCATATAAACACAGGCTTCTCAAAAGTTCAAGTTTCTAAATGTTTAAATAGTGGCTTTGTCTCAGAAGCATTTGGGCTATTTCCATACAAGAGTCACTTTTAACATACAGATATACACTGAAATGACAGGTTAACAAGGCCTAGGAGATAATACTTAAGTCTCGATGTTGCAGCACTGCAACAAAGTCGACACAATCCAGTGTGAAAACCTTTCATCCTATATATCATTTCATTTAAATGACAAGCATATTTTAAAAAGCACAAAAAAATGATTGATAGCAGAATTTAATGATGTTTAATAAGTGGCCATCTGTCAACAGTCACGGTGTAAAAAAGAAGCACATTATGATTTCCCAAAAGATTAGAAATATTGATGCTAATTAAAAGGCCCATTATCGTTATCTCAAAGCAACGTCTAAACACTAATCAGACTTCAAGTCCAGCCAAGGGAAAGAAGGAGAGACCTATGGCTGTAACTGCTCCCCAAATGGGTCATTTGAGTTGATAATCTCTAAAACTGGTGTTAGACAATGTGCAGATCAGAACTTGGCAAGTAGCAGATAACTCCCAACTGGGTGGGCAAGCAATTAAACCCTGACCCGATGTATGGAAGATTATCTATTTTAAACTCACCTCTTTAGAAGAAATCTTTGGTACTTTTTTTTTAAAAAGAACTGCAAAAGAAGAGAACTATGCTAAACGTGGCATTTCACTATTTATTTTTTCCCAATTTCCATACAGGATATTTCAAAACAACATAACACTTGGCATCACCATGCCCAAGCATATGTTTAATTGCATGGTACTGAACTGCGGTGTACTAAGTATTTTTAGTTGAGAAATGGATTGATGTCACACACCATAAGGGACTTGCATGGCCAGTTATGACCAAAACCCACACATAGAGGAATAAAACCCACGAACATGTTGTTCTGAAACACTTTTGGCTGTTTGGGCCTTTAAGAACACCATTTTAGCATCAAGGGCTGCTTTGGCTCCTTCATGCTGAGTGCTATGGAGGAAGAAGGTACATAAAGTAGATGGTTCAGGCTGTTGCTAATGTTTGCCTGGAGCTCTACCTTCAGTGTTAATAGTCAGTTTTTTATAATTTAGAATGTGGTACGTATTGCCATTTTCATAATTCATCTCGATCAGAACCTCTTTTAAGCAAACAGACTTCTGTTAACCTCAAATCCATGCTTCATGTTTGAACAGAAGCAGGCAGCAGCCCATAACATGCTTTTTTGTCTCAGTATACATAAAGCTGACAAGACTTTTATTTTTGCTTGCAGAGATGTGAAGTTATAGGCCATTAGCAAATGTTTCCCCGTCCCTGGGATATAAGGGATGGGAAGCATGATATAACTGATCCCACCTCCTGCATCATGGAAACTGTATGTAGAGTCCCAGGTACAGCAATATT
This sequence comes from Forpus xanthops, assembly GCA_032466535.1. Classification (NCBI taxonomy): domain Eukaryota; kingdom Metazoa; phylum Chordata; class Aves; order Psittaciformes; family Psittacidae; genus Forpus; species Forpus xanthops. Next base: position 21,587 of record JASSUY010010305.1, read on the forward strand.
GATTCTGTGACTCTTGCTCATCAGTTTAACAATTTCATGAGGCCAGCTGAAGAGTTTCATGTTGCCAGAGGAAAGAGGCAGGCGGGTGGTGTGGAATAACTCCGGTATTCTTTCCTAAAGAAGCGAAGCATAGACAAAGTAAAAGGCATACTGGGAGGAGATGCAGAAAACAGAGATGGCAGAATCACATTGGAATTGTGGAAAAAGGGCAAACTCATAAGTGTCACTGCCATGCTGCAGAACAGTACAGCTACCCTAGCAATGGAGGCCCAGAGCCACAAGAACCCGTATAAAATTAAGAGTAGTCATTTTTCCCTTTATTTTTTACAGCAAGCTTTTTCACCTCTATCTGCCACTATCAAATTAGCATCTCCACAGTGCAAGCTCCTCTAGCCTTCCTCCTCAGGTCAAGGAATCCATTCATCACCCTCAAGTGAAGCATATTTCTATTTTTACTTGTCATTTTCAAACCATTGCTTCACACAGGTGTGACCTCTGGTCCTGATTTTCCCTTCCTGCACTCCCCTTGCTATTCCCTCACAGTCGTCCATTATCTCTTCCCTGAGAAATATTAAAAAACTTAAGAAAGATGTCCCTGGTTTTGATTACCCTATTCCAGTCTAACTCCTTGATCTTTCAGCATAAACACTTCAATCATTCTGGCATTTTCATTGACTTAAATTAAATGCAGAGTGAGTAATTATTTCACAATCCCCTTGCCCTTTCATACACAGGTCTTCTGCCTTACACAATGACAAAGTATTACCTCTCAGGTCCTTAAATGGTTCAGATACTTCAGATACACTTTGGATATGAATCTGACATGAGGGGACTCTTAAGTAAACCTTGTGAGGCGTACCCAGTACTAATTATTAGCAATTACAGGGCTTTGCTAATGTTGAGCTCCAATGCTCAAGCATGATGTGAGCTGTATAACCATACAGTTCTTCCACTGATTAATAGGTTCCTCAGGATCCTCATAAGCACTAGTTACAAGATCCCCTGTATTTTGTGGCCTGCTGAATGCAAATTCAGTGGAATTGATGCCAAAAGGGAAATTCACAGTACTGGGTAGGTAGATTTGAGACAGGAGGTCTAGACAGACACACAGAAACGAAAAAATACCATCTGTATCCAGTTTTAGTTATGTTATTTACTTCCATCTTCACTACATTTGTTTTAAATTGTCACCGAATTCTTTATTCTTTGTGCTTCACAGATTTGCCTTCTGACTCCGTGCAACTGTTGTACATTGTATAGCTGACGGAGCAGAAATACAATGTATTAAGGCAGGATAATTGTAAGTTGGGGCATATGGCGCTAAGGAGAATGTAGGAGTTAGGAGGAAGAAAGGGGGTTTTGTTTTGATTTTTTCAAGAGTCCGAATATGATTAAAGCTTTATCCAGTGGGCAAAGAAAATATCCTTTGTTTCTGTTTTTCTCCACAATTCAAAAAGTTCCTTGCTTTTTTCTTCTTTTTTGGCTTTTTTAGGGGGAGGCTTGGGGGTACAGGGAAAAAAAAAAAAAAGAGAAAGGGATATTTAACATTAAGTCTAATTTACATGAAAAATAATAAACCTTTCTTCTGGTCCTCTCCTTGGGTCCCAAGAAAATCCGTTCTCAAACAGCACTGAGGTTTTTGCAGAAAGCAGCACAGAAATGAGCTAGCTGCTGCGTAAACATGTCAGACTTCATTGCTCACATGTGTTGAAATGACCAGCACAGTTCGCGCTTCTCAAAGGTATTGCTTCAAGGTGATTGCTGACTCAAGACAAGAACACAACTCTGGTTACAGTGAGTTTCTGAGCATTTTTCTCTGCAGCTGCAGGGTATAGAGGGCTTTCTGTTTGTTTTGCTTTTTTTCCCTTTTTTCATATGAAAACTCAGGTTCTGAAGTACAGTTTGGCAGCACCAAGCTGAATTTGCTGCCAGTTTCCTAGGGTACAGAATCTCTAACAATACAGAGCCCTGACTATCTTCTTGCCCAATAAATAATCAAAATTGTGCACCATGATCTGCCTTAAAAATATGACTTCGTGCTTTATCTCTTGGGTGCAGCTAATCCTTTCTGTCAAGGGGGTTTCATCCCTAACCAGTCTGCCTGTGACATGTTAGTTCCCATTGCAACTCCTAACAAATCCTTTATGCACAGCGTGGTTTGCGGAGTGCACAGGTTGCAGAAAGGACCGCAGGGACTGAGCCTCTCCTCTCTAATGGGATCAGAAAGGCTGTGCTTTCACAGGGAAGATGCTCATCAAATGAGAGGATGAGAGAAAGCGTGCTGTCAGGGATGCCCAGGCTCACATAACGCATTTCGGGTGCATAAGCAGAACAGAGCATTCGTGGTATTTGTATTCCTGAACACCTCTGCTGTCGGGTTGAATTACTGGTCACGTGTTTATTGCTGTCATGCTGGAAAGCAGCCCCAGGAGATGTTTGCTTCATACTCAGCAATTTTAAACAGCTTTTCTCTAGGCTTTAAGGGCTAGCACTGTGTAACTCGCTCTCTAGGACTTGTCATTCCTTTTTTCCTGCCCTCTCTGTCTCTACTTCAATTGAAAGCTTGTTCATTTTAACCCAGTGCATCAAAAGCAAGCACAAGAGGCAGTAAAAGCTGGATGTAATGCTGTTGCCAGCAGTGAATTATCAGAGGATTCCCTTGGTTTTGCAGCAGGAATAACGGGAATAAACTCAGAGACCTACTTGGCTCTCTCCATTTACATAGGTTTTTTTAAATGCTGCCTGCCCCTCATCAACAGCAGTCCACATTTAATGTGCAGCTGGAGAAGGGAGGAAGGTGACAGACATCACAGAGCTCTCCTGCTTTCTGTGGTACCCTCGCTGACCTCTCGTTACACCATGCAGCCACTTTCGTCTGCTTTCTCAGGGAAACAGCTCCATTTTCATCCCTTTGACAAGGAAAGGAAAAGCACATTTGAACTCAATGTATGGACACTTGACACCTAGGGGGTGTTTCTCCAGTTATATGGGATTTTAAACCAGTTCCCACAGGACTCTCCGGGCTTCTCTGGTATCTTCCATCAAGACAAGAGTTTCAGTTCACTAACTGACCACAAGTGCTGCAAAAGCTGCCCTTAATGGGTGCCAAACTGCTAATAACAGTGATTACAATAGCCCTGTAATCAAAACTTAAAGGTAGTTCTGTCTTCTGAGATGTCTGAGAAAGAGTTTGATTCTGTAAATATCCACAGGCACATCCTCTACTACAGTGAAACCATGTAACTGAAGGCACTTTGAAAAGCTGTTTTTATATTCTGTTCCTGGATCAATCACAAGGTGCAGTAGAAGAACATGGTGACATCTACAGCTCACATCCTGCTCCACTTCAAATCCTTTCAGATTTAGCACCTTCTATCACCTCAACAAATGCAAGTTACAAAATGTACTTACCTGCAGCAAGTGTTCAAGTAATTCTATTATTTACATTATATTCTATACAGTTATTTAACATTACAAGTAGTGGAGACACCCAAAGTATACCCTACAGAGTTTCACCTTGGGCTGCCTGCTGAAGGGCTGGCATTGCAAAACCTCTGTGGGACACCTACACATATATGAATATTGTTGCAGACATTAGAAAAGTTCTAAGACACAAGTCTATAAAAAATGTTTCCTATATACAAAAATCCTAAATGAACTGGAGGCATTCACTAATAATGTGCATTAATGGGCAGAAATTTCTTCACACAGACTCTATAAATAGTTGCAGGATGAATACAGTACTGTTTTCTGCAGCAGGAATCCTTCTGGAAGGACAGGAGCACACCTCCAGGCCAAGCTGCCCAGGGACACTTGGTAAAGTGAGTCTGAATAAACCTGGTGCCTCCCTGAACAGAGAGGTTAGACCCAGTCTCACAGTTCCTATGATGGACATCAGTAAAACTGCTTGAATCAAAACCTCCATGAACCTACTGGCTTTCTTGTTCTCAGCGTCCATGCAGAAAACTCCTATTTGTCATCATTCTCTTCCATATCTCAATTGCTTTTATGGTTTGACTCAATGATCTTAAAGGTCTTTCCCACCCTAAATGATTCTATGTGTAATAAGAAATGACAAAATTTTGGATTTGATGAATCACTTGGACCTAATTTTTATTACATCAATGCTTGTACCAAGCACAGATGGGAAGAAGTATGAATTTATTTTATGCTCCCTTTCATATGTTCATAGCAATTCAAATTCAGATTTATTGTATTATTGCTAACTAAACTTCAAATCCATTCATGTGAGAAAAACATGCAAGTAACACCCAGATTTCTGAATGGCTGTTATTTGTGCAGGTAAGAAGAATTAAGTCACATTCACTCCCTACACCTTGTAATTAGGCAAGATCCTGAGGATGTATTAAAAAAGAAGGGCCATCTGAACAGATATGGCCATCTGAACCCATTTTCCCATCTGCTTTCAGAATGGCTGGACAGTCAGCTGTCAGCTAAACAATTCCCAAAATTAAACAAAAGAAGTAAAACTTAACTGACATGATATACTAGCTGTTAAAAAAAGAGCACAACAACAAACCCACACAACTCTTCCTCTGGTCTAAGCATGAGGTCAGCATACGCTGTTATTTCAGAGGAACAATTGTCTCTCTGAACAGAAACCCTGCTTCACCTAATAAATTGGGTTTATGTGCTTATATCTAGTAACTTCAGCTGAATTTAGACACCTGGTGAACTTTGTTGTCGCTGTTTAACTGAATATAAAAGTAAAAAGACGTACTTAAAGACACCTTACAAGTGAATCAGATCTGCTGCAGGAAGATATTAATAAAGGATAAACAGAAAAAATGCACAAATTCCTTGTAATAATCAAAGACTTTGGCTTTTCAAGGCATCTGGTGATCTAAGTAAGTCCACTGGGACCACATGGCATGTAAACAAATTAGCATTTTGTTCAAACGTCAATCAAAAAGATCCTTCCATTCAAACCCAGGTCAGCTGCGCTGGCAGCTGTTATTCCTGTCTTACACAGAAGCTGAGGAGTGGGTGGAACACCATTCTACTTTGAAAACAGCTCTCTAAAACCTTACACTTTTCATTTTTCAAAATCTATACAAACAAACATCACAATTCCTGGGAGGAAACTCCTCAACTCCTTTTAAAATGTTGGAGATTAAAAGCCAAACTACTTTACTGTGAACAACAACCAGTGTGGTTTTCACATATCACACTGTATTGCTCATTGTCACTGCCAAAATGGACCTTAGACTTGGTTATACACACTAAGGTTAGTGACATAATGCAAACTCTGAGAAAAACACAACAGGAAAAATACTGGTATAAAATGTCCATCACCAGATCAAAGGATGCTTGCAAAGAATTCTGTCAGACTGCCCTCTTAAATTCATTGCAGAAGGGCAGCACCCCACCACTGAAGCAGCACAGTGTGAGCCAAGGAAGCCAAGCAGGTAACACTGTATAATCCCAACAGAACAGCATGGCCATCAATGTGAGTCTTCAAAATCCTTACTGAAGGTACCACATCCAAACACAGCCTGAAATATGCTATGAGGGCACACTTGGGAGTGAGGTGGGGAAAGGTAGTGGGCAAAACCAGGAAGAAATGAAAGCCATTCACAAAGCCAGATAATTCTCCTGGTCTTTTAACTGTCAAAATTCTGTGTAGCTTTCTTTAATAAGGTTTGTTCACTGTAAAGAAATAACCCTGAACTTTTCTAAAAACAGTCTCAATTTGTTAAAGAGACTATGAACTGCAAAGAACACACACACATTCTCCCTCTTATCAAGGTAAGAAAATAAAACGTGATCAAGTTGCAGGTGATAAAAAGTCAAGAATCAAATCCAGCCTCCTTCACTGTGCGTGAACAAACTGTGCCCATAATCCCTTTCCTAGATATTCCTAGAACACTGTACAAGAGTTTAAAAATGTGTCACACATGACGGTTCTCCTAATACCTTTAATTAACATTACCAGAAGTTATAATGAAAAAGGATTACTTCTTTTTTAATACACTAAGACCTCGAGCTCCTGTTATTTTACATTCTGGTAAAAAGGAAATGAACAATGAAGCTACATTTTGGGATTTAAGCTAATCATAAGAATTTAAGTTGAAGGGCAGGAAAGACGCTTCAGTTTTGAATTTGCTTTTAACAGATACAAGCCTTATGTTCCTTTTTTATTACAAAGACTCTCATTTAAAATTTCACCCTTTTGAATTCCCAACATTTGTTCACAAGCTGCATCTTCCCTCCATCCCAATATAAATGACAAACATGGGTTCCCACTGAATGAAAGGAAGCTAGTTAATAACTGCCTTTATTGTTATTTCTGGCTGTCTCGTAACACCCTCTGGATCTTGCTTTGAATGCAAAATTCTGAGCATCATCCTGGCTTCCATGCACGCTAACATGTGTCTGCTTAAAATAAAGCACGGCTATTTACTGTTTGCAAACTCTCCCGCTCCCATCTGACAAAGGCAACTGATCTTCTCCTGGCTAAAAGCTGGGGTACAGGGGCACAGCAAGATGGTGGAAAATTGACTCCAAGATTCTTGCATGCCCATGTGAAAAGCTGGCAGGTCCACCCAGTATTCACTTCCCAGCTTTCCATGAGGTTCGCTCTTCCGTGATTTCAGTGGCAGCTGTAGGAACTGTAGTTGTCCAGGCCTCAGTCTCTTTGCTCCAGGAATGACCGGAGGCTTGATTCCTAGAGCTTTATCATCTTCGGCAACCAAAAATTCTTTTGGGCTTTATGATCATATCATTAAAAATTGAATGATGATGATTAATTATCATCAAATGATGATCTATCATGATCAAATGATGACATACAAAGGAGGAGACTTGAGCAAATGTGTTCAAGTGATTGTAACTCACAGACTTTTTGATGCATAGGCTCTGTAACGAATTTCAGGGATTTGGAATCTGGGATAAAAGGAAATGGTTTGTTTGGATTACTATTTTTTCATGTAAACTGGTTGTTTAAGGTTTTGTTTTGTTTGTTTTGTTTGTTTGTTTGTTTTACTGTACACTGGAAAGCCAAACTTATATCCCATTACAGAGCAGAATGTTGATGCCAACAGGCATATCATCAGTTCCAAAGATCCACTTATCAGAAGTTTGGTTCTTAAGCAATTGAAAGTAAAAGACAGAGGTAGCAGATTATCTTCCATGATAACAGGATGATAACATACGTATCTGCTACTGTGTTTCATACAGTATATGCTAACGGCAGAGAAAAATCCTGAGTTGAATTCCAGATTGACAAACATGCTGCACCTACTACAGATCCATCCTTTTACAGAACACACCTTGACAACATTCACACCTCTTCTGAGCATGAGACAAGAGGGATGTTGTCGTGGTCTAAGCCCAGCTGGTAACTCAGTACCAAGCAACCGCTCTCCACTCCCCTCCTTCCTTACCCCTGCTCCCGACGGATGGGGAGGAGCATGGAAAGAATGTAACTCCCACAGGTTGAGATAAGAACAGTCTAGTAACTAAGGTATAACACAAACCACTGCTGCAGCCACCAATAATAATAATGACCAGGGAAATAGAAGGGAAGAGAATGCAATCAACTCACCACCCGCTCACCAATACCCAGCCCAACTGAGGAGTGATCTAACCATTCTGGGTAACTGCCTCCCGTGCTGTGGTACAGGAATACCTCTTTGGTCAGTTTGGGTCAGGTGCTCTGTCTTTGCTTCCTCCCTGCTTCCCTTCCTCCCTGGCAGAGCATGAGACGCAGAAAGTCCTTGGTCAGAGTAAACATTGCTGAGCAACAACTAAAAACATCGCTGTTATCAGTGCTGTTCCCAGGCTGAAAGTCAAAAATGTAGCACTGCATCAGCTACTAAGAAGGAGAAAAATGACTGCTACTGCTGAATTCAGGACAGGTGTTCAGTGCCTTACTTTGAGCAACTCAGGCAGATCTTTTACAAGAAAAAACAAGCCCTTAAGAACTTGCAAACCCTCACTCCAAGCAGGAGCTCTGCTTCCTAAATAAAATAAAATAAACCTTCTATTTTTGTTTTGTTTTAATAAGGACAAAACAACATTCTACTTTACTCTTGGTCTCATAAACACTTCAACTTTATTCAAATGGGCTTTTAAGGCAAAAAATCCCAACAAACAAAACCAACCATGCTGGGGCACACAAGGGGTATAAAAATATCTCAATTCAAACAAATGAAATATGAAGAACTTATAAGCAGCTGACAAAGAGAACTAAAAATTAAAAGTAATAAACAATGTAAAGTAAAAATGCTATTCACTCCACCCACAACTGTATTACTTGAGTACTTGAAGATTCAAACTGGCATGGAGTCCCCCCACCAGGAACTGTGGGACAACAAAGTCCCTGTTCTGAGAGGATTTAATGAATGTAGGCCTTAAAATCATACCCTATTAATGCTGCAGTGCAACTCCAATGAGAGCTTGAGTGCAACTGTGCTGCACTTAGAAAGCCTGATTTAACAGATTGGAATAAATTTGGAAACTAACTATAATATGATGTAAGACAATAAAAATTTATTCCCACTGCCAATGTATTTTGTCCAATTGCTCTGGCATGTTATACTGACTTGAAAAGAAGCAGCATGTGTATGTGTGCAAATCTGAGTGCGTTACACAGGCGTTTTTAATTGGCACTATGATGATTAATTGGGGCCTTCACACAACTCCAGGAGTTCTCATTACCCAACAGCATGATGCCCTGGCACACTGTGTGGGTGACCGTTATACTAAATAGTCACCAGATCATGAGACACTGATAAGATCAATTCTGTACATGTCTACGAACCCCAGACACTGAAGCCTACTACTGAGGCAGCAGGCAAATTCTGATTTCTTCTTAATATATTATTTCAGCATTGCCCATATGCTCATAGAAAAGGCCTTCAGGAAGACATAGAAGAGGCTATGCATATAATAAGGATTAAATACTCTGTGTAGCGTTTCTTGCCACTGTAGAAGTTTACGTTTGCTTCTGTGTACACAGAGGAATTCCAGTTACCCTACAGACTACAGCAGGGATCAGCCGAGCTGGGGTAGGTTATCACTGATCAGTGACTGCTGGACGAGCAGAAAAGGTCATCACACAAACACCTCAACTACACCTGGCTGCTGCTGCCTTTCAAAGAGAAAACCGCCTGATGTGCTGCTGCTTAGACAAGATCCAACTTGGGTGTCCATTGAGGACACTTACCCACCACCTGCAGCCTAACATCAGGGACAGCAGGCATGCGGGAGGAGGCAACCTGGCGGGGACTTGGAGGGTTTCTGGTTTTGCTTTTTGGGTTTAAAGCCCTCTCATCTGGTTTGCTCCCTCCGTCCTTCTGCCATTTCTCCACAGCACACACGCTCATCGCAGGCCGCACTCCTTCCACAATTAAAGCAGTGTTTGCTGCATTAAGGGCTCCCAGAGCCGCTTCCCCTGCGGTGCTCCGCCATTCCGGTCCGGGCGGCGGGAACCACCGAGGGGCGGCCCCGGCTCCCGCCCGCTCCCCACAGACAGACGGGCACCGCCGCGCGGGGCGGGGCTCTGCCGCCGCTGCGCATCGGACGTAACGTAACGTAACGTAACGTAACGTAACGTAACGTAACGTAACGTAACGTAACGTAACGTAACGTAACGTAACGTAAC
>JASSUY010010308.1:0-35223 GCA_032466535.1 Forpus xanthops
AGACAGGCTGAGAAAGTTGGGGCTGTTCAGCCTGGAGAAGAGAAGGCTGTGTGGAGACCTCATAGCAGCCTTCCAGTGTCCGAAGGGGGCCTATAGGGATGCTGGGGATGGACTCTTCGTTAGAGACTGTAGTAATAGGAGAAGGGGTAATGGGTTGAAAGTCAAATAGAGGAAGTTTAGATTTGATATGAGGAAGAATTTCTTTACTGTAAGGGAGATGAATCACTGGATTGTGTTGCCCAGGGAAGTTGTGAATGCTCCATCCCAGGAGGTATTCAAGGCCGGGTTGGGCATAGTCTTGGGTGGCATGGTTTAGTGGGAGATGTTCCTGCCCATGGCAAGGGGTTTGGAGATGGATGATCTTAAGGTCCTTTCCAACCCTAACTATTCTATGATTCTATGTTTTTATCTGAAAAATAATATTTGACTATTTCTTTTATAATTTATTTCTCATATATTTCATACGTTGAAATCAAGGAGATTTAAAAAGCTGAGTTCAAAAGGAGATTTTTGTAGATTATTTTTTCTTAGGGGCATATTTCTTCATATTTTCTTATGCATTCTTTTAAAAATGTTCTAGTCCATTTTTGTATTATGTATAATTTGATGGGTGGAAAATCAATGCCTTCAGGAAAATTTCACAAAATATTTTTCTTCTTGGCAGGATAGTCCTCTGTGCCTATCATCTTGGATCTTTTACTGTCATGGTTTCATCACAGGGGAGCATCTGAATGAAAACACTTTGCTTTTTAAGAGTTCATCAGCTTCTGTGACTAATTCCCTGTTGTTTACAGCATTAAATGTAGTTCTAGTAAAATGGCTGTCATCACAGAGTAATATGACTTCATCTGGGTAATCTGCAGCAGAAGAGACAGATGAATTTCTCAGAAGCAAAGATGTTGCTTTTTATATTGATGTGTCAAAATGGGAGAAAGATAAAGTATAGACCATTTGGCAGAACTCCTTCTAAACTGAATGTTTTCCAAAGTTTTCTGTGAGCATTCAGCTGCTCCAGAGCAGGTGTGCTCATTTTGTGAAAGCTTTGTTGAATTTAAGTCAGATTTTAATAAATCTGATGACTGCCAGATCTTCAGAGCTTCCATGAAGTGGATTTTGTTCCCTTAATTCATGATTTTAATTCCCAAGGATTTCTTAATCAACATTTCACTTAAAACTTTTTGAATAGTTCTTCTGCAGCTTGCTGTAGGGAACCTTGAATAAAAGCATCTGTAATGCATAATTGTTCTGTTAATTCCAATTTTTGTATCATGTAATCAGATAGAAAGCTAATAAACACACAAGATTAAGAATTAGCTGATGAATATGTTGTTTCCACTGCAAGCAGAAAAATAATATCAGTTTTGCAACCTCCCCTCTGCCTGATCTATCTCTAATCTGTGCTATGTACATGCAGATGCTTTGCTGAGCACTTGCCTTTGCCCAATACTGAAATTCTTTATGTCTTTCTCTTCTTTCACCTCTGCATTGTTTTTCCTTTGATATCATCAAATCCTGGCTTTCCAGGTATTGAGTGTGTTGATCAATGCTCTCTTCTTTTTCCAGTATGTAAAGTAGGGCCACCACATCATTGCCCTCCCCTCCTTGCATCAGTGTCTTCAGTTGCTGCCTTCCACAGCACTCCCCTTTAGCCTTGTGTGGCACCAGCTTTCTGCCTCCCTTGCAGCCACAGTGCCAGTAGTTTAGGAATGGCCTCCAAAATAGTCCCATCTGTCTTCAAATGCTACCCACCCTCTACTACTTCATGCCATCCATAAATGCCTCTGTCTTTTGTCTGGTTGCTTTCTTTCCCTTGCTCCCATAGTGACTGTTAAGCTCTGATATGCCTTTCACAAATAATGTGAATATGAAGAGGAAGGGAGGATAAAGCTCCCCAGTCCCTGTCAATATGTGCATCTTCCTTGGGGCAGGAATGCTCCTAGCTGCTTGTTGGTGGCACCTTTCTTTTGCGCTCACCTGCAGCTTTGAGCAGGTTTGCATATTCCAAACTGCTCAACTTGCAGAGCATCCAGTAGTGCAGAATATAGCAATATTAAATCAAGGAAGTGATGACCAGGATGACCTGTAATAATGGCTTGAATTTAAATACTTATCATGATCAGGAAGCAAGTTTAAATTCAGCTTTCTTTATAATAGTGATGTGAGTGTGGATTATTTTAGGAAAAATATCTCAGACTACTTACTATCCTTAAAAAAGAGAGTTCTTTAGTCCAAGACACAAGCCTTCAGTTAAAAATAATCATAACTGCAGCTTATATTAACCTGAGCTCTTGAAAGCTGTCTGAGCAGAGAGATAAAATTGCAGTTGCTTCCTCCTCAATCAGGTTGAAGTTTGATGATATTGTAAGCACGTTTCTTTAGCTACCTTCAGCAGACTAATGTCATGATTCTGTATTTAGTCACACTCTTACACGACAAAAAATGCTTCTGAAAGGATACCTGCTGGATTCCCTATCTGCTGTACCAATAAAAAATTTGGAAAGGGCTATGTGTTGCTATCATGTGTCCAGCTGACTCCACTCTGCATGTTTCCATATGAATTACTGAATGTGCTAGTGGCCCGGTAGAGGTGTGTGTTATTCTGCAGGCAGAGGTAACACAAATATGGAACAAAAGTCAAGGAAGCACAGGAGATATCCTCATCCAATCTTTTCAAACATATAAGATGCATAGTAAATTCTATGAATGGAGCCATGGAGCTATGGAAGGGCTAAAACCCATATGAGTTATCAATGTAATTTTTACTGGCAGGAGAAGAATTTAATCAGTAAGTGACATGCCAGCCATATGACAGCACTTAAACAGTTACTGTCAATCATCTGCCATGTGTCAGTACTCCCATTTATTCTTTCAGGGCATATATCCATTTACATTATCATCATCTGAAACAGAGAATAGCATTGCTGAAAATAAAAGGCATGTTGGAAACCAATAGAAAGGGAAATTACAGATATGTATTGTTGTAGCATATGCATGTCATGGTAGAGATTTCTGTTATCACTTACAGGAGAAGCTATTTAAGGAAAAAAACCCTGAAAATGTGTTCTAAAATTTAAATTGGAAACAGTAAGACACAGAAGAGATAAATGTGTACTAGAACTTGAGGCATCACTGCCTGACTATCCTAGACTTACGTAGCTAATATCCTCATCTATAGAGATATCCTTCCAAGCCACTTGCTTGATTTCCAACTGTAGTCCTGTTAAGCATATCACTTAAACATATGCGTAATTTCAAGCATGCATTGTTAAGAGATTAGAAAGTAATTACAGCTTGTCAAACCTTCTCAGACGTGGTCAAATCCCTTCTCTTTCATCGCAGTCCTCTGAAAATAGCTGATTCCAACCAGGTGAAAGCTTCAGAATTGCTGGACCCCAGTTTTGTGCACGGGCAAGACCTGCACAGGAACTCATCCCTAATCCCCACATATATTTCTTTCCTTGGGAGGGACACCTGTATTTATAGGTCAGATGGCAGTGGCAGCATACATTGAATAATCAGGATGACAGAGTTTGAAAAAGTGTATCTGGGGGTTAGCTGGATCTTTGGGCAAAATTGGTTAAAAGAGACATGCTTCCTTCTCTTCCAGGTAGAGGAAAATGTCATAATACTTGTGAAAGCCAGTTCCTGTGTGCTTTACCAGTATGTTGCTGTATGACGTTTTTTTGTGAGGATGGAGGTGTTGGGGGATGCGTAACTATCTGTGCAGCAAACTGTTTAAAGCCATGACTGACACTCATGAGAGGATTTATGTATCACTCCTCACCATTATACTGGAAGGCTTCAGCAGTTCAAACTTCATTCAAACAGTAGGCAGGTAGCTAAAATTGCTTACCAGCAGGTCACCAAATAGATGCAGAACCCTGCAGCTTCATTTATTAATTTCTAGTGTAAAAAATACAGAAAAGGAGCTGCACAGCCTTTACTGAGCAACCAACTGAATCATAGGAAAAAAACTGTAGCAAATGAGGAAAGGTCATTTGACTCACTCAAACTCATTAGTCCTATTTAATATTGCCCTTATCCAGCACTGAATAGATGCACAGCCTTGCCTCCAACACTTCATCCTCCAGATCATGCCTTACAACTTAGTTTATCCTCAGTAAGTTCCTTTGGAAAGCAAACAGGAAAAAAAAAAAAAAGAAACAAAACAAAACAATGAGATATTGTTATAAAAAAAAAACCCAAATAAACAAACAAAATAATCTCAGTTACTTACGTTCTCTTCAGGTTTGCCAAGTTCTTTTTGTTAGGCTGAAAGTGGTAACCTGAGGCTATTTATTATTGTTCTGAAACAGTGTTGATTTTTAAGACATCAAAGTCAAAAAAGTGTAGTTGGAATCAGGAATACAGAAAACTCATGTAATGAGAGCAGGATGCTATACAGAGAAATAATTGCAGACCTCATCATGTTTGAAATTTGATATATGTTAAATGTGTTATGTATTCTTCAGTGGAGCACTGTCAAACCAATGACTACTCGGAGAGTCTGAGTCTTTGGTTGGAAAGAAAATCTGGGAAGTTTATTGAATAGCTTGGTGAAGGAATGCTTTTCTGATTGAAGCAGTCCTTGCCATGCAGAACTGACTCCCACTTCACTGAAAGCACAGAAAGAAACAATACAGAGCAGTAGTTGCCAATCACTTGGAGAAAGGACAGTTACTGCTGTGAACAGAGATTTTAAAAAGCATTCTATGTTACTTCAGCCGGAGATAGATGTAGGCTTATGTGAGAAAAAAAAGAGGGTCCTGTTCACAGTGGAAGTGGCATCTGCAGGGAACAAAATTACTCCAGTGTTTTCTGTGATAAAACATTCTTTGGCATCAAAGGGAGCAGAGATGGGACAGGATGGTGAACACTGCTATCTCAGTATGGCTTCTTAACTCACTTGTTGCCTGAAATATGCAGGTTGTGATAAGGAATTCCAGGTGAGACCAACAACTACATCACCCACCAATGTGGAAAAAAAGTGTGTCACAAAGCAAGAAACCAGTAGCTTGTAGGTAGTAGACCTGTCTTTCAGCAAACCTGCACGGCTGACAATGAACCTGGTTCTCTCGCTATTATTAAGGACTCAGCTGCTACTGATACTTAGGTCATTTATGAAATATAACTTTGGATATTCAGTTGAAAGTTGTGCTGAACTTTGGAAAGCACTAAGAAGCATGTTGTAAGGCGCGTCCTGCATGTGTCAGCAGGCCCTTAAACCATACTGGTAGATCTTGACTCTAATGCACTGGCAACTTGAATCCCAATAAAGAGTCTACCAATACAAACAGATAGGGTCAAAATTTCCAAATGCAGTTGCTTGAACTAAATCATTAAGAGAGGTTGGGCTGCCTCAGCATTTTCTGATTTGCTTGGTGTTATCACTTAGCAGTAAAGAGCCAAAAAAAGAGAAGCCTCAGAGATAGAAAGTGGAATTACGTCACTGGAAGAGAATGGCTGTACTAGATCAAAACAAAGGTCCACCTAGTACCCATCCTGTCTTTAGTGCTCAGTGAATGCTTACTGAAGAGTAAGAAGAGGTCAAGTGTATACAATACTTCTTCCTAATGGGTTCCTAGCCTCCATCTCCTTTCAGCTCTGGGAATTTCCCAAGGGAAATCTCATCCTCTTCATCTTTTGTCTTGTATAGTCAGATTGCAAGCCTTTAGGTTGGATTTTATAACTATTCAGTTACTGTTACTGTCATGTCACCTGTGGGTACACTAGACATACAAGTAGAATATATCTGTGTATAGACACACTCGTGGAAAAAATATTGAATTCACTTTTCCTGACCTGAAACTTGCAATGAGGTGGCATTGCTCAAAGTAGAACAAGATGCTGGAAATCTTATTCTGGCTCAGGCTGTTTGTAAATTCTTTCCCCAATACCTGATAAACAAAGGATCTTTACCCTTGAGTCTCCATTTGCCCTTATGAAATATCAACAATAGTTCTGCCCATTTTCATGTCAACATTTATCGCTTTGTTCTTTTTCTCTTAAGTCTTTAGGGAACTCATTTAATGAGCAGTAGGTAAAATGAAGAGAAGATTTTGGTAAAAAAACAATGTTGAAATATCTTGATGTGAATCTTCTTTCCTGTCTTTGCTATAATACTGATTTTTACAGGGAGAGAGAAGTCTGAGAAGAACTGTTGCATTATGTAGTGAGTATTATTTTAGCTGTTTGTCTGCATGGTGTTACATGTTTATTCTCTCTTTGCCTAATATCTTTCTAATTTTCTTCTTTTCTTTCTTTTTTTTTTCTTCTTTTTTTGTCATGCTGAAAACTTCTCTGCAATCGTGAGCTGAGTCCAGCATAGCCCTTCATGGAAGGGCTGCTCAAGTGGGTCTTGGAGAATAGAGTACTCTGATAGTCCTGCACAAGGCTAGTAGATCTGTCAGCAGGCAAAGGGTTACCTGACAGAAATTCATGAACATCAATACTCATTTTTGAATGTCTTGGTATTTGAAATCTAAATGTCAGAGTTTGGAGAAAACATTTTGCTATTGACGTAGGCATTGACTGGACATCTGCAAGCCAAACATCCCCCCTCCATAAAATAAACCTGTTGTGACAGTCTCTTTAGAGAAAGCAAAGAAAATGGTGTTGGCATGAATGGTATTTCATTGACGTTTTTTTTGTTACAGAAAAGAGTGCTTAAAGAATGAAACCTACCCTAGAGGTAAGGATAGTAACAGGTGGCAAATGCATCAAGATAATGAAACTCATTCTACATGAATGAAAGAGGTGAACCTGTGAGGCTTAAAATTTGAACTCATAGCCAAAGCTTCTGTTCATTCTTAAAATGCACTGGCAGTGACTTCTTTTAATTTTGTTCTGTTTGTTTTTTGCTTAAGTATTTTTAGTTACTTTCTACTGATTATCATGAGAGGCTGTGTAAAATGTTGGGTGCCAAAACTCAGGTCCCTGCATCCCAGGCCCAATCTGTGGAAAGTACATTGCACAAATCTCATTACAGTCTTTCATAGTGCTTTCATAGAGAAGGGGCTCTTCTGCCTTCTCTTTACCAAAGTATTCTCAGGTGCTTGATTACATTGGAGATCACTCAGAGGCAAAACTTGTTTTGCTTATATTTCACCATGAAACTGAGTGTGACTTTAGTCTGAGGAGTGAAAGAATATTGCCCCTTTACGACTGCTATATAGTATGAATTATAAGATTTTCTATGTCTTATGCCTTCTGAGTCATGTTTGCTTAGGAGAGATGTCCTTTGCCCTGTGTGGTTATGAATCAAGACCGAGAAGTTCCCTATCCACTTCTGCATATCTCTTCTGATGCTGTCAGTGTCTTGGGAACAGTCTGTTCCTACAACCAATGGATCAGGGGAGCAATTCATGACATCTGAAGGAGGTATCATGACTCTTCCTGTATCTGCTGGCACTGGATCAAGGACCTTGGAGGATTGATGGGAAAAGGAGCAACTGGTCTTTAGACACTCTACGGTTGCAGGTGGAAGCAAGTTAATGGCTGGGATAAGGGAAAGGAAAAGGAGAAAAACAAAGAAAGGAATTAAGAGAGACTGTTGTAAAAGGAGAAAATCTCAGCATGGAGTAGTGATCATGCATTGGGAAAACAAAGCAAAACACAAAGACATCAAATTTAATGACAGTTGTGGAAACATCATCAGTTTGGAGATTTCAGTAGTGAAAACAATGAGAAATTAATACTAAAGATATAATACTACATCACATTTTCAGCTGCACTGTACTTTGAGCTGGCCACATTTGCAGCATTCTTCCTGCTAAATCCTTAGTCCCTAATGTACATCCTGCTTGTTTATAGAGAGCAAAAGGAATGTCTAAACCTTCAGGCAAGAAAAAATTGCCTTGAAAGTTATAGAGAAATTGGAAATGAATGTTTTACTGCTGATGTTCATAAATATGAATAAAGTTACTATGCAATTAATTAACTAATATTCTAGCTGGACAAAGCATGCACTGTGGTAGTCCTGCTCACATATTAACCTTATATTTTGGGAGTTGAATGTTGGGATCCCCAGTGAGAAAGACAGAAGAAGGCCTGGAGATGTAAGAAGTCCCTTTTTTTCAGCTTGAGGTGATATAGATGTAATGTGAATTGCATGGGTGCGTTCAGAGAATGACTAAAGTTTTGCTCTGAGGAATTAAAACTAATACTTCTTTCTCTTGAAATTAGTGACTAGCAGAAAATAATCTTAATTTCTATAAACCAGTATTTTTAAAAGGTGATTATATAAATGGATACACTGTTGCACAATCCATAATATATTGTATATGCACAAGCCATAAAATACATTGCGTATGACAATGGGTGAAAAGCCACACTGCCTCATTGCCTGTGTTTCCTGCTAAAAACAAGGGAACCTTCAATGTGCTATGCACTTTACCAGAATGATTAAAAGGAGTTGTGGGGATGATACATAGGTTTAGAAAATTACTTGCAACAGGTTACATCCTTTATTTCACATTTGTAGTCTATTGTACATGGTTCAGTCAATTAGGGCTTTGTTTCTCATGGTAAGCACTGTTGCTATGGAAATTATATAGCATAGGAATAACAAGTTGCTGCTTCAAATAATGTTTTTGGAAAACAGTTTAAGGATTAAAATGGTCTTTCTTTTGCAGTGGGGAGAAAAAGATAATAAATTGGTTAGCTCCCTACCTTCAGAAGTTTGCAGCTAAGGTATAAAAATAATTGTAACTGAGATTTAGTGTGAGATAAACTCTAAAAACTAGAATAAGAACAAGTAGGTTCACAGTTACTATAAACAGAGGGGAAGTGTGATGCATTTTAGGGAGCTTTTTGTGCTTGCTATCAACAAAAATTATTACTGACTCAGAAGTTAGCCCACCATGGGATAATAGTTGTTCAAAATGGTGATTTTTTTAGACATTACTATATATATTATAAAAGCATTAAAAAATGCCATTGCTACAATATGTTTCAAAGAGGAAATAAAAGATTAATAAAATAATAATAATACTATAGTGATATCCTCATTCGAGCGTGAATATATTCAGATGCTTTATTTCATGAAGCACAAAAGACATTACATAAAACCATATTAAGTGCAAAGAGCCTTTATATGGATGTAAGACTGCAAACTTGATGTGCTTGAGTAAGTCTGTGCTTGTGAGAGCTGAACAATTTCTATGACAGTAACACCTTGTCCTCATGGTGCTTCTTATGCATGCTTCTTTGTTGTATTTGAAAAGCTCAGTCAGGACTTGCTTGTTGCAATTGGTCAGACAACAGCCAAGCACACGGGAGCAGGTTTCTAAAGAGCTTTATGGTGACCAAATCTTTCTTCTGAATGGATGTTTTCTGCTGACATTAATAATGGTACTGCACCAAAGACAAGAATTTATGAGAGTCCTGCTCATCATGATTATCTGCTGACAGTTGAGTGTGCCTGAACCCAGCCTCGAGGAAGGGCATGCCTTGCTGGCTACTACCCCCAGCCCTCTGCTGCTCACCCTGAGTCCAATGAAAGACATTACAGAGCATTAGTGCCACAAGCACTTCCTCATCCCACCCATGAAATTTTGGCAGTGAGCTCATTACAAGCCATCCATTAAAACTGTCTTGTTCAGATGATAGATGACCCACCTTAGCATCTGCAAAGCCTGCAGCCATCAGGGCCTCTGGTCTTCACACTCTGGTATCAGCTCCTCTGGATTGCTGCCAAATTCATTAGTTGTGCTGCTTTAATTTACTCTATTTCTTTCATTTTCTCTTACAGTCCTGTTAGCTCATTAGAAAGGGAAAGGAAAGGGAGAGGGGAAAAACACAGGTAATCAAAATTGTGACCAATAAGACATGGTGATCTACCCTCCAGTTATTGGGAACTGTCTCACTGGTTTAAATGTTCATTCTTGTAATTTAACCAAGGAAAATGGCTTTGTAGTTTACCTTCTTATCAAATTGACACCTTCAGCTATTAGTGCTAGGTGGTACAAATCTGTAATAATGACTATTTTAATTCTCTTTCCTAGTCATTTTGCTTTCTTCCTCCATGGATATTTATCTTAAAGCTTTCTAAGAGAAAGATGTTACTGCCTGAGTAAGAACTCTGAACATGAGGGACACAAATTGTGCAAGGACAGGGACCGCTCACATTCAGAAGGCCAACATGTGCACGCATATTTGCTTAATTTGTTCCACTAATGATGAGTTCCCTGTTGAATGTAGTTCTTACCAGTCTGTCTTTTTACACACCTGAGATACATCAGCGACATGCCAGAGGTTGCCTCCTCTGAAAGGTATTTCCTGCAGAACTTTGAGAAACCTGGGTGAATAATCAAACTCTATCTTTGAACTCTTCAGTTTGTGTAAACATACTGCATTGAAAACAATCTTTCCAAAGAAAGGTTGAAATTCCATTGGCTGAAGAGCCTTTTTGTCATGATATAATTATTTATTATTATCATGGTCAAAGGTAAGTGTAAGCTATAGTATGAACTATTTCATTGTTTTCTGCAGCAGCCTTAAGGTTCTAGACTTGACTCTAAAGCACACTAGCTTTGCAGTGAAGGTTCAATGCTTTTCAAGAGGAATAAGATGTATTGGCTGAATAACAAAGCAGCAATCTTCAATAATGACAAGAAAATAATACTGAATTATACTGGCTTAGTGTCCCTGAACACCTCTAGCAGTTAGATGTGCAAACCAAATGAGGTTCTAAACCAAATTAAGGATTATGCCTGACTGGATTCCCCTACAGACTTACCTAGTATGCTAAAACAGGAAATCTGTGTTTTTATATAGGTTTTAAGATTACAATATCCCTTAATGCTATATGTAAGGTTGTAGTATGTTAAACAGGTTGTTAACCATGTGTGACAGCTAGTTGCACATATTTCTGTCTATACTTCCCCACAAAAACCTAATGAGAAGGGAGCCCACAAAGAACATTTTTAATGGAAACCTGGGGAGATGAACATAGCATATATGTAAGAGATCTCATTTTTTTCTAGCATGTCTCCTGTTACACCTGCATTGCACTTACCAATCACCACGCAATTTAAGTTATCGATAAAATCATGTAATCCAGAAGACTTTATTACCAGTAGTAAGGAATGGATTATGGGAAGTCTAAAGAACATATAATCCATAGTCAAAGTTTTCACAATTATTCATGTGTCTCCTATGTCATATGTTTTATCTAGGGAATTATTAGTACAAAATGACTGAAGAGGTCTGTCAAGAAAGAATTGACTTGTATAGTAAGGGACAGATCAAAATGAGGCTGAAAGCCGTAAGAAGATAAGTTCTCCAGTTAAACGCACAGGTGTAATACCAAAGGAAGAGGGGCTGAAGCATGTAGGATGAAATAGGCTATCATTTTTCAAAACAAGGCTCTTAGAAAAAGAGCATCCAGAAGATATGGTATCAACTTGTTCAGTTAAAGCTGACAACAGCAAAGGAGACTGGGAAGAAAGAGAGGTACCTAATGAATTGCTTAACAGTTGATTTGTTTCACATAAGTCAAGTTTTTCCATCTGTATTGCAAAACTAATGATTTTTTTCTGACCAGCTGGTATCAATACAATCCCATAAAATAAAACAAATTTGAGATGTAATGTCTGACTGTATTTTTGAAAATTGTTCATTCATGAAATACTAGGATTTTGAGGATTTAGGTTACAATTTAATAGAAGTCTCAAACTGGGAAGTCTTCCTACCTTCCTTCCCCTGACAGAAGAATTATATGGTTATATCCCAGGTTGCTGTTCCGTACACAAGAACAAAATCAGGCAGATGGGGCAACAAGAACTATAATAGTCATATGACTGTAGGAAAAAGTGAGGTGATGCCTCTGTAGGTAGCATTAGTAGTTTTGTTTAGGTGACGTTATTGATGAGGAAGATCTCCAAAGATGCGTGGAGTCAGTTGTAGCTCAGACCTTTCAGCTAGCTGCATTATCTCAGTAGCAGTTGTTAACTCCAAAAGACTTAGGCAGTGAACAGTCAATGTTATGGATGGTTTTGAGTGATTTGCATAATGGATGTTTGATGAAAGCAGCAATAATGCACATCTAAAATGTGAAGAAAATAATGCACTGTGTTCTCATAGTGTTAAGTTCATTATCTCTTCATAAGCAGCTTGCGTTATGTTTTGTGATGTAAGGATGCCACAAAATGGTTTGAAAAGAATGTTTCAGAAGAGAGGCTCATTAGATTCACCTTTGGTTCTGTTATTCATTAGATCATTTTGCATAACACCTTATTGAAAGATGTTACTGCTGGGACAACAGTCAAAAATGCTGTGACTCATTAATCACAAGTAATAAACTGTGTATATCTAGGTATTTCAATGGCTCATATGGGTTATCCAGAAACTACTTGTTGATTTGCTGTTTAAGTTAAGTATTTCCCCTGTGCAGAGGGGAATTTACTATAGACACTTTTTAATAATGATAAATCTTTTTCTCTTAGTGCTGTGTTATATATACTTGTGATTAGTTGCTATAACCACAAAATGGACACCTCAGAATTGGGGAAGATGTACCATTTTAATTTGGTAAATAATTTTTGATAGTACAGTATTTAATCATTCATATTTTGCTGCTGAAATGTTTAGGAAGTCTCAAACCAGCTTTTGCCATGGATATTATTACCTGACTACCAGCTTAATAACTGTGTTTTTAGATGAACTTTAGGATGGCATTTGAATGTTTGAATCAACCCTGAAAAACACATAAGCACTATATACATAGAAAAGAGTATATGGGAAAACAGAAGAACAAGCTGAATAGAACATAGATGGCTATTTATTTTGTGGAATAGAAACAGTTTAAACTGAGCTGTATGCAGTCATAGTTATGAGTGCCACTCTGTGCCTCTAAAATCCCAAATCATTCACGTAGCATGAAAAAAGACCCAGTGATATTGAAGTCAAGGGTCCAATTCACAACTGATTTAAAGTGCTCAAAGAAATAGAAATGATTAAACTAGCTGATGACCTGACGACCCATGGTGGTTGACAATTCACTACGTAGCTTCATTTTCTAAGGGAAAATAGTGGATGTACTTACATGTTTTGTGATCCTTCCTTCTTCTATCCTGACCACTCTCTCCCTTCTCCAGTAACTTGTTTGCCAACCTCAACTATATTTGATAATTTAGTTGGATATTTTATGAAGGTGGAGGGTAAAACAGATTTTCAGCACTTCCCTTGAGGTTGCAATTTGCATTACAGTCATCCAGTTTCCACTGCACCAACAAACATCAAGGAATCCACACACCATCCTCTCTCTTTTCGAGCATGATGGGCTGCATGCCTTATCAGGTCATGGAGAATTTATTCACTGTTCGAAGTCTTTTCTCCACTAAGTAAGGAGTGAGGTCAGGCAGCACCCTTAAAAAATATATACTTTTTTTTTTTGAAAAAAAACCAAACAAAAAAACCACCAAACCAAAACCATAAAAAATAAAAAGCTACAAGGATATGAATTAAAAGATTTCCTTTTACATTTAGTTGAACAACTAGGATTCTGTGCTGCAGTTTAGAGTTAAGTGTGGAGAGAGTTAAGGGTCTTAATATCAAGACCATGCAGCAGTCAAATTTATGTTTTCCTCTTTGATGTAGCTTTGTCATTTAAATTGTGGCCCATCAAAAATTCTAATATTTAAGTCTCAGAGCAGGAGTTATATTCTAGCTACTCTCCCTTTTTTAGCAAAATTCCTAGCAGATAGATGCACACACAAATTCATGTTTAAAGCAAACTTTTAAATAAGGTCTGAACAAATACATCTCATTAACACATTCTTTAAGCACAACGTATGCTGTATTTATCAGATTGCTTCAGCTGAAAACTAAACACAAGAGACTGTGTTTTTAAATATGGTGCACTCGCTCTTTTGAATAACTGGATTATGCTCCTTGAGTCTCAGGGACATAGACCTTGTCAAAGTGGATTGCATCCATGATTCATCTAATCCACCATTCTTTTTCTGAGTGGCCAGTACCAGATGCTATGGAGCATGGCACAACAACCTCATGCTAGACAGGTGCAGTACAGACTGGCACTGTACAGATAGCCTTTTAACTCAACAACAATTTTTCGCTAATATCAGTCTTACTTAATACCATGGGAACAATGCCATGACAGTGGAACAAAAGGTGTTGGTGAATCTATGAATAATTTTGCCCAAAAAGGGGAAAAAAGAGAAAGAAAGGAAAGTGAAAACAACCACTTGAGCATCTCAATGTACCTTCCATGCAGATTCTTTGATAGAAATTACTCTTGCTTGTTATCTCCCCAGTCTCTGCTGAATCGGTCAAGAATTCTCCTAGTAAAGGCGTTTTCAAACATGACTGCTAGAGAGCCAGCAGAAAAGCATGCAGTTAAGTGTTGATTAAAAAACCTTCATGGAGATTTTGATTCCTTCTCAAGATGTTTGTAGATAAAATCAAGAGCTGGTAAACAGGAGATAAGTGGGCAAAGAGTATACACAAATCAGTGTTATCATTAAGAAATTTTTGTGAATGGACAAGCTACATTTCCTTTCCAAGCCAGATCTGGAGACTTCAATAAAATGTCATGATGGTTTTTATAAAGATTTTGGATGACACATTTTATAGAAAGCTGTCTCATAAAAGCCAGAAAAGACAATGAGTGGACAATTTCACTACTCCCAGGGCAGTAAAACTAAAATGTTTTTCATATAAACTTGTCAATCAAAACTTGTTCTGCTTCCCTTTGTAGAGGGCATCTTTGCGTACCTCAGCTTAATGTTGCTTTTCAGCCACTGATGTGGTTTGCAGGCTTTACAGATCTCCAAAGGTGTATGTAATATAATTCTACAGATACTGCTTCTTTTATTGGTTTTATTTGCTGTACTCTATCTTATGGCTTTTCATCTCCTTCCCTCAGGCCACATGTAGTAGATGGAGAAGGACTACTCAAACACATTTAAACCTAGAATCGTTCACCTTGCTACTCATGTTTGCTGCTTTAAAAGTAGTTGATTTCTCTAGTCAAATCAGTCAAAATCCTCTTCCTAGTTTGGAACCAATGTAGGAGTCAGTGAAACTATACTGATTTACACCACTTGCCCTAAACAGACCTTTAGGATTTCCTTTTTTTTAAAACTGTCATAAATATTACACTTGCAACAGTCTCAGTGTGTGACACTTGATAGAAATGGGTATGAGAGTGCAAATGAAACTGCAGGTGCTGCTAAGTTCCATCCAACTATGATGAAAAAAAGTCATTTAGTGTATATGGTTACTGCTCATTAAAATTAGGTATGCTATATTTTTACTTATTCTTTATACATATAATACTGGAAATTAACAAGTGTAGTCATGGGCAAACAGAAATGAGTAAATTCACAGTTCAATAAAAGGTTTTACTTCCTTCTTGTCTAATCTAAATAGACAATTTTATACGTTTTCACAATTTCCATCAATGTCAACTGGAAAATCCAAACATAAAAATGTATTCCCAAGTTATCCTACTTTCTGTCAAAATCCAGTGAATTTAGGTCAAGTTGATTGTAGCACAGAAAGGTGAGATAACTAGCCAGGCAAGAAAGTCACTCATCAAAAAGTGTCCTAAGGAGTTATTGTATGTTTTGTATTTTAAGTGTTATGCCACATGTAGGAAGAAGAATGAAAAAGAAAATTATAGTAATGACAACTGACAGGAAGGCACAGAATGATACTGGTCACTCATACACAGTGTTGTTGTAGGAGGTGGGTAGGTCTGTAAGAACATTTTAAATACCCAATCCAGAAGTAGGTCATGTAAACTCACTTCCTTCTTTTTTCTTATCTGGGTGGCCTGTTAATATTTAAAGCCTTGTTCATTTGGTCTGTATGAAGGTTATTGACTCCATTATAGGAGAAGAAAACAGAACCCAGCAAACAAGGTGTAAACAGAAAGAATTGAGCCTTAGCAGACACATTTTTCAAGACATGCTTGTTAAACCTCCTTTTTTCCTCTCTGAAGTCTTCAAGAAAATCCGCTGTGAATCCTATGGAGCCACTTAGCCAGTTTTGCTAGAATCACTCTTTCCTTTTCAAGCTGTAAGGCTAACTCTACAGTACATCTCAGTCTACTAATTGATTATGATTATTGTTTAGTTAGCTATCTTGAATAAAGTTGTTAAAATAATCCTACAGGTTCTTAGTGATTTATTGCACATATGTTACCCAGAGGATCAATCCACTTAAACACGAGCACTGTTGCTTGATTTTATAATAGACAGTATAGCAAAAGAAAATGCAATATAATATGAGATGGAGAAAATTTCTAAAACAGGTGGTGAGGGATCCTTGTGGGATTGCTGCAAAGTCTTTTAGATTTAGCGATATGCTGGGTGTCTATTAGCAGCTCTAGCCACAGGCTGTTAAGAAGCTGCATAACACTCACCCATGAGAATCTGTGTGTCTAAATCAGCTCACTTCAATTTTAATGTCCAGTAAAGCCTATTTAAGACATTATTTTTTCCCTACTAATTTTTTTTCTCTTATTTCTTTTCTATCTATTCTGTTCTGAGATTTTTGCAGTCATACCATGGCTGAGTGCAGCACACATTATTTTTCATTTTCTTATTTTTCAATCAGATCTGAAAACTGCTAAATATGTTTTGATTTCAAAGGTTCAGGCCCAGCAGAGCAGTAACATCAACTTGAAAGCCTAAGAGGACGTTGTAAGTGCAGCTCTCTTGTGAAAACTGTTGTCTGTTGCTATACTGAATATATGAAAACTCTATTATTTCCCAGGGTAAGAAACAATAGCAACAATATGGTCTCAAAACTGTGTAAGCAAAGAGTAATAACTTAGATTGTTTTAGTTTATTGAACACACTAAAATTTGTGCAACCCAGAGGCTAAAATCTACAGTTTATCAGAACAAAAATGCTGGAAGTATGAAACAAGCATGAACCAAATGCTGAAAAGAGGTCTTCTTCATTTGATGAAAACCAATTTTCTGTGAGGGAGAACAATTTTCTATAAACAAGAGTCGATAAATTGGCTGAGAGAATTGGTAGATGATAGAGAATAGGTTACAGTGGGTAGCCCCTCTTTGTTCTGGCATATTTCACTTGCTAGATATATTCCCCAGCCAAAAACTCTCACATTTTGAAGAAAAGAAATGAGTTGCTTCCTTAGAAATATCAACTAAAGTTTAGTGTGGTTATATCCTTCTGTGAACAAGTGCACTTTGGAAGATTGCATTCAGAAACGGAAGGTCCTGATCAGCTGAGGAATCAAATATTCCTTATAGTTCAGCACATTGGTTGAGTTATTCAGTTGTGATTAACTGTTTATCTTGAATAGAAAAAACATGTAACTGCTATCCATCAATATGTTTTTTTTATTAATCACTAAAGAATAATAATTTCTACAAAAGGCAGAATTTAGGCTGGAAATGAATTGCTCGCATAAACCTAATCCATATTCCAAAGGAGTTAATTGATTGATTCCCACTGATTTAAATACTCTAAACTCCTTACCAGACCTTTGGGCATTATTTAGGCAGCCTCAGTACTGGCCAACTCTCTCTCCTTTATGTTTGCAACTGTTTTGGCAAAAGTGGTTCAAGCCACTTGTGTCAATTACATGTATTTCACTGTTAATAAGGCGGAGAAATTTGGGTACAACTTAATCTGTTGGAATATAACTTAGAATGTGTGTATTCATGTGTATTTGAGACAAAATAAATAAATAAATAAATAACATAATATCAAGATTCTTTTAAAAGCACAATCATCCTCATGAAGTGAGAGAACAGGAAAAGGCTCATTGTATAGCAGCTGTCCTGAAAGAGCTTTCCACATAATTGCTGTAAATAAAGATATTATATCTACATAAGTCTATTTTTACAGGAACATGATTGCTTCACTCATTAGATTTGCCACTACAACATGACAGACTTTCATTATTTGAGCATTCCCAGTAAATCTTTATTCACAACTGAAGCATGACTCCAGATATTATACTAGACAGCACAAAATGAAAACAACTTCACACAAAAGCATAAAACACATGTACTAAATATATATAAAGAAATCCAGATCCTAACTGGCAGGATTTGCTGCAGTCATAAAGATAACAGATTCTGACAAAGAAATCAAAAAATATGTTACTACGTCTTTGCTCTGACTGGTTTATAAAGGGACAGTGTGGTTCAAAAATGGAAATAGCAATAATGGAACAGACGTTTTAATTTTTGATTCAACAGATTGTGATCCAAAATGTGGACAAAAATTATGTATCCCTCACCTATGACATTTCTATTAATGCAACTTTAAACAAGCATTGTGTAGCTCACTGTGCAATTTTACTCTATTACTTGCTGTCCACTTGTCCCTTAATTTTGGCAGTAAATTATGGTTTTATTTCTCTTTTCCCATTAGATAGTGTATTCTAGCTTAACATTCAGAGTCCAAATCTGCCTTGCATGCATAAACAGTCTATATTCAGATGGGTTCCTGTTCTGTTACTCTTAACTATCTTTGGAGCTGCAGACCTCATGGAGTTAGGGGTTTGGCCACCAGGCTAAGTAACTCAGATGCTTAACAGTAGGTGATTAACATCACTGGCTCAAATGGCATGAATTTTAAATAACTTCCCACTCTTCTCTGCTCTTTTACGTTGTGACTTATACATATCAAAGCTGACAGCACCATGCTTTTTGCACCATTGTAAGAACCATGCTGGAATCAGAAAAGTCTCTAACTTCAAGCAGTGCAGACCAGGAATGAGATGTCAAAGGAGAAAAACTAGCCCAAATCCTTGAGCAATGCTCTCCTGTGCTGCTCTGTGATACCCCTCAGATGTGTACAGAGGTAACCCACCTAAGCATTAGGCTGAATCTCTGTGCTAAACCAGTGCCTCTGTAGATTTTTCGTCCTTGGTTCCTCAAAATCCTTTGGATGACAAGCAGGCATAAAAGTGGCTCACATAAGCAAAAAGGCAAATCCTTGATTTTACAGGCAAGCTATATTTGGATATGCAGTAGTAAAGTTCTTCTTTTGTCAAGCATTCCTCTGGTGAGTGAAATCTATTGTGGGTAAAACAGAAAAAATAAATTGGTTGGTTCTGCAACCAAAATATGAACACATAGGCAGATAGATGGTTTTCAAAGTCTGCTTTTAGACAGATTTATTTGATCTGAAAGAAAATGATACATTTATTTATTATGGTATCCTTTTTAATAATTCCAATGGAAAACATATTTTGCAACAAAAAGCTGAAATACTTTGAAACCTGTTGAATTTTCAGAAGTCAAATATTTCTTTTCCAGTCTCTACCTCCCCCTTTTCTTCTTTTTTTTTCCACTAAAATCCACAAATTCCAACTGAAATGATAAGCCAAATATGACCGTAATAAAGGAATGTCTTTGTTCACCTTTATTGGGTAGTGTTTAACAGCTGTATCTTTTTCCAAATAATTATTTCATTTATTTTAATACTGCTAAATATTTAACTGTTTATTTATTTTAAATGAGATATGTCATTGGACGGGGCAAAAAGTTGACCTACATCAGTGTTCACATTCTTAAAGATCTCTCTGGTGTAGTACAAACACTAGTTACTGGCTAAATACGTGTCATGTGGCTCTCAGTTATAGAAATGTGAATTCAGATTTTTTATTCTATTTTAGTTACATTTTGCAATAAATACAATCAATAACTTTTTATTTTTTTTTTCCTGTGGCTATTTTAAATGAAAGCATGTTTTTTTAATATGAAGTAAATATCTTCCAGACGCTAAACTTTGAAATACCACTTTAAAAAATGGTATGTGCTTAGGCTTTCTTACTTCTGAAAGTGAACACATTTGTTTTAAAGTTCATTGTAAGTTACAGCTTGAGATGCAAAGTTCAGTGATAACTTTGGATATATATTTATATATATAATTTTACTATAAAGACAAGAAGATTTAGAGTAGTTGCATGATAGAATCCCTTAACTTCTTCACAGACCTCTATAATATAGTTGTTTCAATCCTTTTTCTTTCTCATGGACAGTAATCACCAAAATAATTTCATTGCTTCAAGGAAAATCAGGGCAGATCAGAGAGAGAGTAACAGCATAAAGATGCACCACTGACAATGTAATCTGAAAAAGGACTGTGAAAATTTTTTTATTATTATTTAAATATTATTTGTTTAAATATTAATTAAATCATAAACTATTATTAAGTTATAATATTTAATTAAATATTATTTAAATATTATTTATTATTAAGTTAAATAAATAGTACTTGCTTTTGCCACTGTATCATGATGCCATCAAGCACACAAAAAATCTCTTAACAGCACTTTTATCCTTTCGAGTCTGTTTGCAATAAGAATCTGTCCTAAAAATCTTGAGTCAAAGCATCTCTTGTTGTGAATATCTAGAGTATTTCTGCCTGATATATATTTGAAAGTGTGGAGAACAGAGTGATATCTCTCTTGAATGGCTGAAGAGTCTTCTCCTAAATTCTCTAGATTTGCACTATTGCAATACACTCTTATAAACCTCTGTGCTACTAGAAAGCAGATGAGAAGAGGCACAAGTGCGTCAAGGGGGGTTGCATAAGACTGAAATAAAATTAGCCTTATTGTGGTTTTTTTTTTTTTTTTTCTCTTCATACAAGTTAAGGAAAACTCTGCCATACTGAATGAGAATAATTATATATGCTTATGAACCACAGAATACTGCTATTGTCTCTAGGAATGTTTAAGAGCAGCCTCATCCTCCAGCATTAATTTAGCATACAGATTCATTTTCTTAGTCTGCATGAGCATCAAAATGATATAAAATTATTTTTATTAAGTTGGGATATTCCTCATTTTGAATACAAAAGCTTGGAATTTTAGTGAAGATCCATTTTGATTAGTTTTCTCTTATTTGCTAGAAATTCAACTGACTGCAAGTATTCAGTAGAAAAAGATTGAATCATACGTTAAAAGTCAAGTCAATTTAATTAGATCTGAAGTCAGGTTATGAAGTAATTTAATTCTGAATATTTATTATTAAAATATTACCAACAGTGTCTTTGATTGGCATCAGTATTATCCCTTTAAATTAGTAACAGACTGGATGAGGAAAAAAATAAATATAACTCTTGTCACATCTATAACATGGCTCTGGGTGAGCTGAACACTAATTAGGAAATGAAAACAAATAGTGGTCTAATATAAGCCCAGT
This sequence comes from Forpus xanthops, assembly GCA_032466535.1. Classification (NCBI taxonomy): domain Eukaryota; kingdom Metazoa; phylum Chordata; class Aves; order Psittaciformes; family Psittacidae; genus Forpus; species Forpus xanthops. The sequence goes on from JASSUY010010308.1 coordinate 21,164, forward strand.
CCAAACAATGAAGAAGGAAGAAAAATTCCAGCAATAGACCTGTCAAGCAGATGACAAAATATTGCTTGATATAGCTGTAGTTTGAGATAAAATCAAATCAACACAAAACAATAGGAAATCTGAGATAGAGTTTATCTCCTCAGACTGAAGTATTGATCGCATTAGTTATACAAGGCAACCATTTGAGAGTAGTGAGAGAATGGTAACACTCTATAGTGTATGAATGAGCAATTGAAACATAAATGAATGTAAGCAGCAAATGAATTCCTGAAAAGGGCAGATTAAACAACATATGGAAATTTACACAATAAAGCTTTCTCACCCGTTTTCCAGGCCACACTAAACAATGGAACAACGCCCTTTTAGACATAAAGATGATTCTGAATCACAAAAATACAACAAACTATCTGGTTGTTAATCCTGAATCTTTCATTTTTCTTCCGCTTACTCATTGTGTTGAAGGAAGCTTTAGCTCTTTCTATGATGGCACAGTGAATGAGACATGAAGCCATCAGCAAATCTGATGGACTTTCCATAATCAAGATTATGTGTTTCATAAGCTTCCACCAGTTTCCAGCTAGAGAAAATGCTATAACTTGCTTTTAGTCAAACTTTTGAAAAGCTTCAATTATGAATTTCTGAGTGAGTTTACTTATTGCAGTTTTATTTCTCCACTGTCTGTTTAACTCACAAAATAAGTTTGAAATAGCATACACTTCTTCCTGTGTTAATGACACTAAAAAGGATGTTATATTTCAGGTATCAGAAAAACAATGATAAAAAGAATATTTCTGTATTCTTCCTTATTTATTTCAGATAAACTTTCTGCTACAATTTATCTGTTAATAACATACTTAAGTTGTTTTCTTGCTTTTTTTTTTTTGTGTGAATGTTTGTTGTTTTTTTCTTTTTTTTTCCGGAGAGTTTATTGCGTGTTGCTTCAGGAATTATAGCTAGATATAACGGGGTTGGATTAAAGTTACAAATCTACTGCCGCTACTGGCTGGTGGAACTATTGTCTTCACTTTTATAGTCTCTGCTCAATTGGGTTTGGACTATTAGGGCTTTGTTGGAGAAGTTCCATGGTTACCAAGGTTGTCTAGAGTTCATGAATGTATGTTTTCCTGTAACAAACTCCTCATTTGTACTTCTAGTTAAAATGATCAAGGACTTTTCTGATGCAGTGGCACATGTGACCCAGAAAAAACTTACGAAAAGGCTGCAGATATAGTGCATTGTTAACAGCAGGTGTATTAACTAATGAGAAAATGTATTTATTTAATGAGTGTCACACACTAAACATGTGGTAATCAAAAACTTGTCTGACGCTATAAAGACAAGCTATCACAAACCTAGATGAAACATCATCTGCCTTAACTAGAAACTGAGTAACATCTGGATTAGTGTACAGGGAAACTTGGTGCCTTTGAGGATTTGCCTTGATGAGGATAATGTTGACATTGCCTTCATATTAGTATTATTTTTGTACCACCAACAATGTATGATGTCAATGGCATTACAGAGTGCCCTTGAATGAAGGCAAGCTGCAAAATTTTCAAAAGCCTATCTGCACATTTTAGAGATATTTATGTCTGCAAAAAACCTTCCATATTTTTTTCCGTAGTAATCCACTTAATGTAATAGCATTCAAGAATCTAAGAAGCATGATCTGCTTTAATGACCAAATCTGGAAATGCTTAGTCAGTTATTCAGACTGCAAGTTCAAAATATCCATCTCAGCAGCTAAGAGTGAAATACGCCTGACTACTCACAAACCAACAGAGTTGTGCAAGTGCCTTTTGGTGAACATTTCTATGTGTCCTGCAGATGTATTATTTCCAAATCTCCATTATGATCTAAATCTACAACTCTTCTCTGCTTCTCTGCATCCTGCTTGCACAGAAAAACAGCCCTTTTCTGCACATTTTTCTTCTCCCTGCAGTCATCCTTGCCGTCTTCTCTGACCACCTAGCATATTGCTCCATCCTTTTTGCCCACTGAATTTAGTTGTAGCACTTTGCTCTTGGCTTTTGCATGCTTCTGATTTGATCAAGTAGAAATTGCTCTAATTTGGCCTTCAGGTTTGGATTCTTCCCTCTGCCCAGCTCAGCTGACTGTCTGTACTGACTGCCCTCTTCTGTCCATGTTCCTCATTGCTGCACCTGTCCTGGCATCATCTGACCTCTCTGTATCCCCATTATTCCTCTCTTCCCTGACTTTTGAAGCTTTCAAGCTTTTCAGATTTTACTCTTTTTCCTGATTCTGAGAAGAATTTGCCTCTGGCTATTTTTATTTATTTTACCTTCTCCTGCATTACTTTTTTAGGAGAACTACATGGAGGTTGGAAGCAAATCAAAGGAAATACTGGTTGATCATTTTGCATTAGTTCCCATGTATTGTTGATAGAGATTGAAAAAAAGAAAACAGAATAATATGCTGCTTTTCCATTTGTTAATGCCAGTAACACCATGAAACTTTCTCCTAGGAACTAATGGGTCTTTCACTCTCACACTCCAGGCCACAGCTCATTTCTGTAGGGACAGCATCTCCTGAAGCCTTAGGATTGGCATCAAGAACAGTAGCACGTGTGTTTTGAAGAGTCCAAATGGGTGATAGTGTGCAGAATGCGTGTTATAATTTCTGCTAAAAAAGTATCTCTTCATGGGCAGCAGAATGGTTTTCATCAAAGCATGCACAGGGTTTTAAATATCAGATAACTGAGCTACTTTTTCACCTCTTACTTGTATCTAAAACCTTTCACTTTAAGCACAAATATGGAGATGTTGCACATGTTTCCTAGAACCATGGTTTGGTAATGCTGAGCCTTGGCTTAGTGCCATTGCAATGGTATGCTCTTTAATATATGCATAGTAGCTTCTTGAACACTCTTCATGTTGATGAAAAATATAAAGAAAACTGAATGGAATAAATGAGAAATGTGAATTTTAAACTAATTAGATTTTTGGACTTATCCAGCAACATGCACCCTTTTGCCTCTGGATTAGAGCAAGTGCTCAGAGGAGAGAGGTGGTGATGGCCAAAAGATGGATGGAGCAGAGTATGTCCTGCTCCTTGGCAACATGTTAGGTAAATAGAAATACATTGAATCCGCAGTGAACTTTCCAGCTGAAGAAGGAAATGTGGCAAGGGACAGGAAAGTGCAAAAACTGCACTGAAATCCTCTGCCTGACACTGACCGCCACTGCAGGCTAGAAATATTCTCCAATATTTTCAAAAAAGGCTTGTTTTATTTCTCTTGTACTCCAGTATCCTGTTCTTCAGCATACAGAACCAATGTTGCACTGAGTGCACTCAATCGGAGGCAAAACCAAACAAATAAACTGACTGTAATAACCCTTCTACTTCCTACAAAATCCCACTCATTTCAGTGCTCAGAGCAGTAAGACATCACTTGGATTATAGGCAGCACTTCCTCACTGGCTTGTTTATGAAGATGCCAGAGAAACAAACCTATACTTTGCTACTTAGAAAAAGATGAAGTAGTGTTGTGCTGGGGAATGTGTGAGTTGAAACGTGTATGAAGTAGCTCAAAAGAGAAAAGAATTATCTGTTTCTGTAAGGGACTATATTCAGTGAACTGATGTCAGGAGTTTTATTACCAAATAGAGTTTAGTCCCAGAAAAGCAAAGTTTAGTTGGTCTGATTTTTAAAATCTGAAAGCAATCTGGAGAATATTTCAGCTTTATTCTGATATTCCTAAATTAATGGCCTACTTCATGTGAATTTCTGTTTAAATCTATAGATATACTGGTGGGGTAAGTCACTGCTAACCTGAGATCATGGTTTAGAATTTAGCTTGTTGAGGACAGCCTTTATCTTAAAAAAGTGCTGCTGAAGGGGGGAAAGAAAGCCATGGATCATAGGAAGTAAGGTGGGACGGTCAGTTTTAGGACTTTTGTCTTTCAGTAGTTCTAAAGAGTATAGAGTTTAGAGTGAATTTGAATCTTTTCTAGTGTCCAGGATCCCTTATAACTGACATAATTTAAAATATTACATTTTTCACAGTTGACTTATTTTTTAAACAAACAAACCGAAAAATAAGGTTTTGGTGGTTGGCTTGTTTTTGGGATTGTTTGTTTTTTTCTATTTTTTATTTTTTATTTTTATTTTTTAACTTTTACTGTGTATGTGGTTTGCAGCTCACTGATTCAGAAAAACCATATTTACAGGAACTAGGCTGTTGCTTGGACTAGTTCTGATTCAGGTGTAATTTCAGATGGCATAAATCAAAGCACCTGCACAGAGGCCAGAGGGATTGTGTTAGAAAAAAGGCTTTCAGGCTTAAAGCTTCCACAGAGTGGATGTGAGATGGTGCTAATGATACTTCAAGAATGGAAATTCCAAAAATCTTAGATGGAACAATTGAGTGAGGTGTTAGTTATCATCTTGTACAAAACAGTCGGATTTGTTTTCTAAAACGTTTCATATATTTGATTTGAAAGCTTTTAAAAAATGTTAAAATTTGCTATGCAAGTTCCTACTCCTGGTCTTCTAATAATGAGACTGTATTACAGTATACCACAGAGCACTGTTGTGGTAAAGCTCTTGGCTACATGAGCCCCCTCTGTTGTAAGATAATATCAGAATCAGGAAAGTGTGCTTGTATTTGATTCGTTTAGAAGTTCAAACAAGCACATTACTTCAATCTTGGCATTATTTAACAGGAAGAAGGTCACATTTTAGCAGCCAAGTCTTGCAGCAGAACTTTGAACATGTTGTAATGAGTCACTTTCAAAGGGCAGGGTTGGTCTTCCAGCAAAATCTTGCATTCTCGGAGATGTGCAAAGGACAAACATATATTATAAGGCCATACTTGCTTTTTGTTTACTAATTAGATCTTTTTTAAATGAGCAAATCAAAATCTTCTTGTTACTGTAGTTCTCTTTAATACCTGTTGCTTTGTTTCTTCATGAAATGGGCACTCTCCATTGACTGCTGTAGTTTCCAAGACACTCCCAAGCTGATCTCCAACTTAAATATGGAGTTCTTTCACCAAATCGCATCCTGTCCACAGACAATTTTTTTCAATTAAGAATTACATCTGAACTGCCACTTTCGTGATTCATTTGTTTTCACTGTCTAAAAACATAGCAGCTGGAAAAAAAAAAAGGTTTGATTTTGTTAGAAATATCTCTCACAGAGAAATGCATAATTTCAGGTTGGAAGAGACTTCTGGAGATGATGCTTTCCAACCTGTCTAATCAAGCAAGCTAACCTAGTGCCGGTTGTCCAGGACCACATCTAGACTGCTAGTCACTGCTCTCCCTCTCCCTCCCCCATTCTGGTACTGAAAAAATACCTTTTAATGGCCTTTCACTAGGGAAATGAACACTTTTATGCTTAGTTTTAGATACTGATTTTTGGACTTATACCTAATGAAAGACCAGACATATCTCACATAGAAAAGTTAAGTTCCTGGCATTTTATAGGAACTCTCATCACAGAGAGAGACATAGTACATGAGGCAGGGAGGGAGAGGGAAGAAAGATGAGAACTCCACCAGTGCTTTTAAAAGGAAAAGATAGAACAGTTAGGACCCAGCAGCAAAAGGCCTGGGAGAGTCTCAACATTCCCTTTTATTACTCAGATAACTGGGCCTAACAATCTGGGGATTTACGCCTCAGAAGTGAGGGAGACCCAGATTCATCCCACGTGAGCTGGCTGCATTGGCCAGGCTGTGCCTTTCCTGGCAGTCTGTGAAGCCTACACATTTTCAGTTGGGCAGGATCCCTCAGTGGTTCCAGACCAAAATTAGCCTGTTGGCATGGTCTCTGTGGACTTATCAATGAGCCTTTCTTAATCACTGAGATTTGTTTCTTTGTTCCTCTCCCCTTCCTGGTTTTGTTTTTTTTTTTTTTTTTTTCCTTAATACTATTATTCTGTTAGTATTTTTAATTGCATTAACTTTTTATAAATCAGCTTTTGGTCAGTGGGAGTGAGACTTCTGAAAACATTGCTTTGATTGAACAGAAGTTAAATGAAGCAAGAAGGGCATTTGGAAGGTGCAGTTTGGATTTCAAAATATTTGGGGGAGGCAGAGTTGGCAAATGCTTCTTATGTTAAAATGTTTGTGTTCTGTTTCCTTCATCATCTACTCTCAAAGTTAGAAATAGTAAGATGTCTGCTTCTTTTTCATGCACAACTCTGTGTCTGCCACTTCCCTCCTATGAGGAAATGATCTTTTTCGCACTTTCCTTTTTTTCCCTGGCAGAACTTAAAAAGATGGTATAGTTAAATCTTTACAAGTCTACATGTTCTTGCTGAAAACAAGTTAATTTTTCTTCTGTTTCCTTCATATCCCCGCAGTTCACAGCCATGAAGACAGCCTTGCTTAGCACCTGGCAAACTAATTAATGCAGACACATTAATGTATATCTAGAGTTTCTTTGCAATTCACTTTAATAGACCATGTGTACATGGCTCCTCTAAGTATCGAGTAAGACCTTCATGCTTTCTTGTCTGGTGTGTATATGAGTAGAAGTCCGTAGTATTTGTAATATCAGAATAACATTTTATTTTACAGTTTTCTGTGGTATACAAGAGAACTTAATATCTTTGTAAAGTAGAAAGTAATATTTTCCTACCTTCCAGAAGTAAATCTTCTATATTAATGTATCTTCTTATACATCAAAAACCTAGGTTGATTACTTGGGATAGTGGTGTTTACTGTAAGAAAGATAAATAGAAAAGAAAATTGTTCTGAACCAAAAATACATACCTATGTAGCAGTTTTTGAATCATTCGATGCATCTTAGTTGAATAAAAAATGAAACTCTTAAGTTCCTGCTCAGTTTGCTTATTTTTACTAATTATTTTTTCCCTAGAAATTTTGAATAAAACCAATATACAATCATACGTGCCACTTTAAAAATAAAATTAGACATGAACAGAAGGACTTGAAATTCAAATGTGATGAATTTTCGTTCTCTTTAACTCAGAAAGGTTTTTTTTCAAAATTATTGTAGCTATAGCGAGCTTTTATAGAATGCCTCTACAACAATTATAATGTCATTTTCACAGGGTTAAAAAATAGATTCTTTGTTATTTACTGTTGATTTTGTACATGCACCAGTGCAAAGAATAAAGCAGATAAAATGAGGATGGCAATAAATGTGAATTATTGTAATAACAAAACCATTATGTTTAGAAACATGAATTCTCATGTCTTTTCAGAGCGACGCCTTTAGTTTAGGAGGTTTTACATATGATGAACAAGTGCTGAAACAAAGCATCACAGGCTGATTACACAAACTCTGTGATGAGTGATGTGATGGGGACTATAAGGATGCTGGGGAGGGACTCTTCATTAGGGACTGTAGTGGTAGGACAAGGGGTAATGAGTTCAGACTTAAACAGGGGAAGTTTAGATTGGATATAAGGAGGAAGTTCTGCACTGTGAGGGTGGTGAGGCACTGTAATGGGCTGCCCAAGGATGTTGTGAATGCTCCACCCCCAGAGGGTGTCAAAGGCTAGGTTGGACAGAGCCTTGAGTGATATGGTTTAGTGTGAGGTGTCCCTGCCCATGGCATGGGAGGTTGGAAGTAAATGATCTTAAGGTCCTTTCCAACCCTAACTGTTCTATGATTCTATGTTTCTATGTTCCTCTGCTCTTTGCTGATCCTCTGCTATGCCTGTGATCTTTTTTAACCCATCCCTAAAATGGCCCCAAAGGGTTCTGGCATTTTCTCTTCCTTGCTTGATTGAACAGTGCAATGGCCTTGTGAGGAATGTATGCTTAACATATACATGACAGCATAAAAAATGAGGAGAGGAGATCTGAGTAAGTATACTGTGTGACTAAAATCACATCTTCAGAGGCAATGAACTTGGAGGAAGGAATAAACAAAAATGACTGTTGTGGTTATGGTGAGGCAAGATTCTTACTTTCCTCCTGTCAGCAAGATGAACACATTGTCCATCTTTATGACAAAAGGATAAAGGATAATGGAATCTGTCTGATGAAATACCCTTATGTCTATGCCTGGGATTTTTTTCTATGCAATTGCAGTTAGCCATGTTGTCCATCAGAAAAAGGAAGCTTTACTCAAGATACCTGTGACCCCTGGGAAAATTCCAGAAACCAACCTTTGGCTTCTCTAGCATGCTGCTTGTTTTTCATTTACATCCCTCTAGCTTTAGCTACAAAAGGCTTTCTAAAAGGAATTTAAAATGCAAAGGATGTACCAAGCTATAGCAATTTCTTCCAGGACTGTACATTTAGAGTAAGGGACATGGACTTAGAGCTGTAGCATTTTTACTGTCTTACAGAGAATTTCCTGCCCTCCCAGGGTAGGATTTCATCAAAAAACTTTAACTACCTGCTCGTAAATGCAATTTTCTCTACGCAGGCAAGTGAAAAGAAGAGAAGGAGGCGTTCTGAACAGACAAAAAAGAAATGTAAGCAATTTAATTACTTTAATCATCCTAGGTGCAGAGCTGCCCAAGTTGCTCTGCATGACATGCTTATCTAGGGCAACATGGCTACAGTGAGTGTGGAAACTGGCTCAGCTCAGCCCTACTCTAAGGATCCATGTACTGCATTTCTGTGTGAAACTGTCTCCCAAACTATAGCAGTGGATGTTACACAACCTTTCTTTCCTCTGTGTGCAGTGCTATGAAGTCTTTCACAGCCTGACTGCTTGCTATTTACCTACAGGGTCATTGTTGCAAGTGTGGGGCAAGGCTTGGTGAATGAGTCATGCCAGCACAGTGAAAGAGCTGATGCTGGAACTCACTTGCATCAGTCTCTCTTGACTTTGAAAGGTGTGTAATGAATGAGTGGAAGGACTGAAATCACAGGAGGGACAGTCATTCCGCATCTTTTTCCCCCAGAAAGAGTTCTTATTTACTTTAACGAGCAGATGTGAACAATGCAGATCTTGTTCTTCCAGCATGAAAATTGAATTAAAATGCTCTTAATTTAGGAGGATGTTCTAAAGGGAACAATAAAAACTTTTTTCAAGCTCTGCTAAGCTTTCTTTTGATTTCCTGTAGTGCTGTGGGAGGCCAGTAAAGAGATCAGACTTTCTAGTTACATCTTATTTGCGGAGCCTTGCACACAATATGCTATAAAACAGCACAGGAGAATAATGTGTCTAAAACAACTTTATGCTTTCGTCAACATTTTAAAGCATGTCTTGAGAAGAGATAAAGGAACATATGAGCATAGCTGAAAAGGGGCTGCAACTCATTCTTTGTGACGGATCATTTATAAAGTGCAACTAGGGAGAAAAGAGGTCTGTTGGGGCTTTTCTTTGTTGTAGTGTATCACTGCCTAGGGAATACAGGCTCAATTGTCCTGGCAAAATAGAACTATATCTACATTTCAAACACATCATTAAGAAAACATTCATCAGGAAAGGAAGTAAAATTTCATAATGCACATCAAATTTGCTCTGGAGTATTTAAAATGTCATCCTCCATTCTGTGTGGGATTTACTGTGCTTACATGGGAATTGTGTGAAATGGCCCTAGAAATCTTATAATCAAGCAGGCCAGAGAGATGGTTAAAGCTCCCAGGCTTGTAGCTTTTGTTTAAGGGTCAGATGACATGGCCCTTTTCCTGAGCTGGAAGTAAGGTGGGTAATCCCAAATCAGGCCATAGCTTCACTGCTCCTGTTCTTGCTTAAGCACTCCTTTAGTGCTCCAGCTGTTACAAAGATTTTGGCAGAAGTCCCAGCAGACGATGAAGGCCTATGCATGCATCAGCAGCTGCAGGCAACCATGGACTCCCCACACCCTCCAGCCTCAGAGCCTGGCCCTATCTAGGCAAGGTTATCTCCATCTCTAGCTTTTTAGCTTTTAAAAAAGGACTGAGAAGGGCATTCCCAACGATATCTTTGGTAGAGGATGATACAGTGAAAAACTTCACTGTAAGAAATTACTTGTTATGGAAAAGTTACCACTATGTGAAGCTGGTTTAGCTCAAGGGGCTAGTTGAAGGTTGTCACTGGTGGCCAAAAGGTGCTTTAAAATATACATGAACCTGTGAATTAGTTTAGTTGTAAAATTAAAGCCTAACAAAGGAGGGAATGACCACATCTGATGATAAACTTGCCCTGGGGAAAAGTATCATCTTCTGTTATTCAAAAGTGAGCGGAGCATCTGGAGGTGATCTACCACACTTCTATATAGTTCAGTTAGATGAAAGCAGTGATAAAGGAAAGCATGGATATTATTGCAGTGTAGTATGCAATTGGAAAAAGACTAAGGTAGAAACTTTAGAAGCTGTTTCCATACAGGCTGAAGAAGGTTTTACAGCTCTTTCTGTGCATTGAGGAGGCATGAGGAAGACATGGAAAAGGATGGGTGAATCAGTGCAGAGCTGAAGAAGAGAGGTTTGAATGTGGAAATTAACGGCACAGCTCCCAGCCTGAAATGGTCAGGCTGTGTGTGAGCAGTTGGCACAAGCAGTTGAAGACACAAGACAAGTGTAAGCAACAGTGGCATTGGTACTGCTGCAAGTGTAGGGCTGAAGCTGAGGGGGTTCCCAGTTTCAAGTAGCTCTGTTCTTTAAAGATCATTGTCCTACTCAGCTGGACATACAGGATAAGCAGTTGTCTAGGGCTTTGTAAGTGTGTCGGCTGTCTCCCTGTGGCACTGCCAGTCCTGCTTGTCCCTCCTCATCCCCTTAGGGACCCTCTGCCTATGGCCCTGGACCCCATGTCAGTCCCCCAGGACCACCTGCCTCTGTCCCAGAAGTGCTAGAGCAGGCCTGGTTTTCAGGTCTCCACAGCCCTGCCCTGCCTGACTATGGACCTCCCAGGCCAGGTTGTCCTGCTGCTGGCTGGTGCAGTGGGGTGGGCCCTGACTGACAGGACTTGTCCTGATGGACCCAAGGAAATCCCCACAGCCCTCAGCCCCCCACAATGCTATGACAGTGTCATTGAGAGCATCTCCCCAAATTCCTTTTTCCTCTTCCTCTTCTTTGATCATATACTGACAGTAAACCTCAGTTGAATGTAACTGCAGCCTGTTTAATGACTTCATTGGTTACTAGAATGAAGTCATGTATAAAGTCAAACTATCTACATCTTTGAAGGTGTTTGGCTTCACAGGAGGCTTTTGATGATTAGGCTCTGTTTTCATCAATATGACTTCATGCACACATTTCTGTTTTTTTTTTTTTTCCAAGGTTTAAATGGCTTTGCCTGACTTTTCCAAGCAAATTCATGAATTAAATAGCTTGTTCTACCATCTTGCTCTGTCTGCTCCTCAACTGATAGTTTTGTGTCTACAACAAATAGAGAAAGGAGTAAAAAACTTTCGAAAGTCACTTATTTGAGCTAACCTGCTTCACCTTAGCACAGAGGCATCCATTCATGAGCTCTCTACAGGTTTTGTGAGCAGATGCTGTCCCTCTCTCCCATGTATCCAGAAGGGGACCAAAGCTTTTTCATCTCCCCTTTGGTGCAGATATGTTTGGATGATCACGTATAGACATTTGTGTGCTTAAAAAGCAGAGAGCAAGACGCTTCTGGCCCCACAGTCAAATGCATTAGAAATAATAGTTCCTGATTTAGTGGGAATAGTTATTTTGTATGCCATTGTCAGTGGGCTTTCACTTTTGCTGTTGTTCAAAAAGAAAAGCATGTGTCCATTCTTGTGTAGGTCTGAGGCTGAGCCATTGATCACTCATGAAATGTGACTTTGTGGCTGCCCAGGTCCATGTTAGCTGTTTCTTTATAACAGAGCTTGGGCTGAGTGAGGTCCTACCTGCCAGCACTTACCATGTAGACATACTCTCAGGAGGACTTAGAATATTTCCAGCCCTATGAGTATAGCAAACTGCTTGTACTCAGGACTGCAGCTTTCTCACTCTCATTTCAAAACCTGACCACAGGTAAAGAAATATTTTATACAGGGTTGAGTCTGATCTCTCCAATAAAATCTCCAAAACCCAGTTTCCTATTCAAAGTGCATACAGGCACTTCCCCAGCAATGAACAAATTCTTTTCCACTCTAGAGATAACAACAGCACTTCTGCAAGACAGTTCTCCAAGTCTTCTGAAGGCTGATGGTAATAAATTCCTCTCTGAGATTTAATATTCAGCAAAATAGATAGCTCTTTTGAAAATGATCTTGCTTCCTGTTTAAACAAAGTTCATATGAAACGTCAGTGTGAATTCTGAGTTACAATGCCGTATATCAGTTATGTCCATAACCACCTAGAAATGCAGCTATGTAATAGACCTGTATTCATTTAAAATGCATTCATCAGGCTCTTTAGAAAAGGGAATTAATGTAGGCTTTATTTACACACACACACACACACACACACCCACCCTTTTCTGCTTACCCAAATAGCTTAATCAAGCTGAATAAGATTCCTTTGCTACTTGAGGCCAAATACTCTTTTTCTTTCCTATATGAGGCACTAGTTTGTGGCGTTATCATTCTATTTGCCAATTCACAAGCAAGGAGTGAATAGCAAAGCTGGCTTTGAACCCTTGCAACTCAATTTTAGATGTAAATATGTCTCTGAAGCTTTTTTGTCAAATGGATGTCCAAAGAGAATTCATCTGTCCAGGAATACCAGGTGGAATCTACCTCTATGGCAAGAGAATGTGTTCTCTCCATGCTGCAGCACAGTACACAAAGAAGTGGAAGATTCTTGCAATTTAGTTTTACCTGTATTTATTTAATAAAAAGTAGGCTTCTCAGCTTTTTCTGCAGATTAAAATTTCCAGAATTTTCAGCCTTGAGTGGAATCATTGCTCAAGTGAGGTAAATGGAAAAATGTCTTTTTAACTTGATATTGTTCTTTTGAAAGGTGACATACAGACAGGGTCAAAAATAATATTTCACTACCTTGGAATGCTATAATATATGTTATTTAATATGTTTAAAATATATGTATTAGTACCAGAAGTTTTAATTCACAACTAACAAATTCATTTTTCAAAAACCAACAGCTCAGTATTTTGGTGATGGCTGAAATTTTGACCACTCTCTTTTCTGCCTAAATCTTCTTTAGCTATTTTATCAGTATCTGTAAGTCTGTATAGCTCAAGAACAATATTTGCTATTGTTGTGGTTTAAGTCCAGTCAGCCACACAGTTTTGCTCACTCACTCCCCCCTATTTCATCCCCCAGTCCTGGAGGGATGGGGAAAAGAATCAAAAGAATGCAACTCCCACTGGTTGAGATAAGAACAGTTTAGTAACTAAGGTATAACACAAACCACTACTGCTACCACCAATAATAATAATGACAAGGGAAAGAATACAATCACTCGCCACCTATATGCAGCCCCACCAAGCACTGCACGCCCCCACCCTTCCTGGTCTCTGCTCTCCGTTTTACATCCTGAGGATGATGTAGTTTGGGTCCTGTCTCTGCTACCTCCTGGCTTCCCCTCCTCCCTGGCAGAGCATGAAACTCAGAAAGTCCTTGGTCAGACCAAAACATTACCAAGCAGTAACTGAAAACACTGGTGTTATCAGCAATGTCCCCAGGCCGAAAGTCAAAAACACAGAGCTGTGCCAGCTACCAAGAAGGAGAAAAAATGACTGCTGCTGCTGAACCCATGACAATTATTAAATGTCCAAATGAGAGAAAATCACAAAAAATTAGACTTATTATGATACAGATAATTATGTTTCCTACTTTTCTATATATAAGCATTAATTGTGATGAAATTTTCTTATACCTTTTGAGTGAAAACAAGTCAAAATGAAAACCAGCTTTCAACTTTGGTCTAAACCTGATGATGTAGGTATTATTTAATTTTATGGACACTTATCGCTGATTATTTGCTTATTCTATGTCAGTAAATTCCATTTCTGATAATGGAGTATCAGTTCCACATTGTTTATCTTCAAGGGAGCTACGCCTAAAGAGTATCAGAAAATTTGTAACAGTCTCCAAACTAAAGCACAGTGACAAAATGCATGTGGCACTTTCTTATCTATGATGATGATAACACCATTAGCGATTTTTATAACTTTTGGAACTGGGTTCTAAGATTGGATCTGAGGAAGAAATTCTTTACTGTAAGGGTGGTGAGGCACTGGAATGGGTTGCCCAGGGAAGTTGTG